>BSUD01000087.1:84643-97136 GCA_033239045.1 Fagopyrum esculentum | reverse complement strand
TTCAAACGTTATTAAAAAAAAAAATTTACAAAAAATTATTTTTTAAAAAATAATTTTTTAAAATGTTCAAACGTTATTAAAAAAAAATTTAAAAATATTTTTTTAAAAAAATTTGTACAAATATTTTTAAAAAAATTTAAAAATATTTTTAAAAAAATTATTATTTAAAATTTTAAAATTATTAAATTTTTTAATATTTTAAATATTATTAAATTATTTTTTTGAAAAATAAAATCCACATCACACATTTAATCCATTTATTTGATGACATGTAATATTCCGGCTGTCACGTCATCGCCGGAGCTAGAGTTTTTGCCGGAAAAGTATGGCGTATTAGTATTTGTAAATACATTGATAGTTTGTATCGCTCCTAGTAATTTTCAAAGTTCGTATTATTTTCGGTTTAATGTTGATACTTGGTATTATTTTGGGTTATTTTTCCTTAATTAATTAAAGGCTAATTAATTAAATTGGGACTCTAGAAAATGCTATAAGCTAATTAAATTCAAAGGAATGAATTTAACTAGTGTTTGAAGCGAGAAGTTTAATACGAAGAATATGATATTCTCAACAGGTGTTGTTGAAGGTTTCGGTTTAACTATAACTTAGTTGCTTTGTGAGCGTATCCAAACACGATAAAAGAGGATAGTCCGAGTGGGAAACGGACTCAATAGTTGGTTTGCGAGGTTTTATTGTTCTTACCTGCGAGGTAAGTGTATATGAATTACACTTGCTTAATATATATTATGTATTTATTATGCCATGGTTTTGTGTGTAACACCCCAAATCCGCAGGACTCGGGATGCTACGGGTTGGGACCTCACAATGGGTCCTAACCCTTAGCTTGACAACAATTTCACCGGATCTTGCAACAAGGCACAAATAAAGACCAAAACTGAAATACATTTTTATGCAATGAAAAGAAAAACCCGAAAGAATGCAACAAAGGACTTCAGCCGAAAATACAACCCCAAACGCTAAACGTCATACAACATACAATAAATATAATACTCAAACTCGACTCTACCCAAAACCAAAACCAAATCCTAAAATGTACGGACCCCGGCTGCCCACTCTTACGGATCTCTCGGCCGCATTCCTAACCTGCAAGGCAATCTACAACAATCGGTATAAAACCGTTAGCTCATATTCGAAGCATTAGAATCAATGGGAAAGGCACATACACAAGTAATCTCATCACAAGCATACAACATACATAAAAGCACACCAATCCGGTTTATTATCTTATTATTATTAAGTCATATCCCGTTCTAATTCAACTTAGGTTGTAACACGAGAATCACCGAAACTCGCCTCGGTCCCTACTTACCGGCATGGAATGGTACTGATGCATCTGACCCCCTACCAGCACGGGATAGTCGCCGAGAACCTCCTAGCTCTTGCGGGAGCCAGGCAAGTTGTCACCGCCCGTTATCATACACTTGGGCCAAAATAATATAAAAGTCGGTAATCCTAATTCCGGTTTAGTTGTTATAAACAATAAACACACACCACCAAACACACATCAATGCTAATACAAGGAATACGAGCTAAGTAAGTCCGGAGACTTACCTCGTCCCAAACGCTAACTCACGCAACACTCTCGCTTCCCTTGGGAAGAAGTCTATAACCTGCTCACAACAAGATATCAATATCAACAACTCGCTCAACTCAAGAAGTCTTAGTCTTCTACACAAATGATCTACGCGAGATCATTTAACTCTCATTCTAGGACCGCATCTTAGAATCTCTCATGCTCACATCTCACTTAACATAAGCTAGAAGTCCTTAAATCCTCAAAACTCACCTATGGTTCAAAGCCACTACTTGGCATTAACTCTAAGTTATGCTAGGTTCAACCTAACATGATACTACCACTAAAAATAACTAGATCGAGGGAAAGGGTACTCACGCGACGCCAAAAGACGGAAGTCGTTCAACGGATGTCGACTTGAACTCATTAGGCCTTTATCGGGACGCTTCCAAACCTAACACCAAAACTAAGTAAGCTTAGCTCATATGCTAAACTTGAATGGAATATATAATATAAACCCAAGAAAACTCTTTTTCAAAAGCCACGTTAAAATCTCGTGAATAATCCTCCCGGGAACGATATGAAATTCTAGAAACTTGAGCATTAAACCGGAATTAAAAACTTGGAGTCATAGCTCGAATTTAATCCAACAAGGGCATGGTTATTAGTTGGTGAAAAACCGGGTATATATATATGTACTTAATTTCCTGCTGAGGGCACAATTGCATCTACCAAAAATGTGGGTCAAAAACAATATAAAACCATGGGTAAATTTTCGTAAATAAAAATCTGCAGGAGGGTATAATTTCTACTTCCCAAAAACCTGGGTACAAATCTACAATATAAAAATATGGCGCACAAAGTGTAAATACTCTATATTCAGGGGGTCCCGATTTAAATTAGGGTAAAAGGTCTTCTCTTCAACCTTATGTTTTATGACAGATAAGAGGGAGCAGGTGAACCGCCGGCTAGGGCTCGGCTTCTTGGTGAAGACAGCAAGGCGGAAGGGGACGGTCCAGCGAAGTGAAGGCGGTAATGGCAGGGCAGAGCGACGGCGGCTCCGGTGTCAAGAGGTTGGTACCGGAGACGAAGGCCCTTGGATCGTCTTGGTTGCAGGCTCCAGCGACAAGCATGCGGCGGTGGGTCTCCCGGTCTGGTTCGAAGACAGCACGATTCCAGAGGAGTAAAAGTGTCAATAGTGTGGCTGCTTTGGTCCCTTCGGTGGCGGCTCACACCCGGAACAAAGACGGGACCATGGGATCTAGATCGAGGTGGTGGTGAGGCGGCTTGTGTGGATCCGGCAGCGAGGGGAGGCTTCCCTGGCGTCTGGTGGATCCGACAGGTTGCGTGACTATTGATGGAAATAGAGGAGAAGGAGAGGCAATACGAAGGGGGCTTGGCTCAGTCTTGGCTGTAGAGCTCTCACCGGAATCGAAGTTGGGGGTTGCTCCGGCGGCGATCGCGGTTGGAGCTTCCCAGCGCCCCTAGATAGAAGCTGAAGAAGGCAGCGACAGAATCCGGGAGGAGGAGGATAGCTAGAAAACAGAGGGAGCTGAGAGACGGTTGAGACACTACAGAACTTCAGAGAGGAAAGGTGGAGAGAAGAGGGTGAGATGGGTAGAGATAGAGTGCTGCTAGAGGTTTGGCGTGAAGAAAAGAATGCAGAGGAGTTGATGAAAGGGAGGCTATCTTCACTGCAACAAAGACAACATCAACACACACAGGCAACGAAGGGTCGGTCTGCAGGGCTGCTATCCAGCCAGGAGAGAGAGAAAAGAAAGGAGAAGGAAAAAGATAAAAGAAAAGAAAATAAAGTAAAAGGGAGTAAGAATGAATTCGACCCAAAAGCGTTCGGAACGGGATTTTCGATCCGGAAAATTTTCCCGACTTCTTCCGAAAATAATAACACGGATGTACGTGAACGTATCAACGATATAATTAAACTCAGAAAAGATATTTTACACCGTAAAATACTTTAAAAAAAACAATGAAAATATTTAAACTAGTAGAAATATCGATGAAAGTAGGAAATTAAATATTGAAAGCGTGCCGAATAAAATGGGGCGTTACATTGTGCATGCTTATATATATATATATATATATATATATATATATATATATATATATGAGTGAAATGATGATGATGACTTGGTGTGATTTATGAATGCATGCATGAGGTACATGAGATGAAAATGGAAAGAATATGATGAAAGCATGAAATTGAGTTATGATATGAAAGTGATAATATAGGATGGTAATTGATTAATTAGTCTAACTGGGTCCCGCACGGTTTTCCGGGGGACGAGGTCGCTACCTGATCTACAGGGGGCCTCAGAGGTCGCTACCTGATCTACATGGGCCTCAAGATAAGAAAAATAGTCCAAGATCGCAACCTGATCTACAGGGGGTCTTAGGACAAAATAGTCCGAGATCGCAACCTGATCTACAGGGGGTCTCAGGACAAGATGGCCGAGGTCGCTACCTGATCTACAAGGGGCCTAGGACGCTATCAGGTTGGCCAACCTATAGAAAAAAAAGAAAGAAAGAAAAGAAATACGAAAGCACATGAGAAATTATATCGTACGATCAGTTGAAGCTAGTTAGTTAATTATCACCTATGCATCGATGCAATCGATTCTAGCATGATATACGTTATGTTATGATTATTTATATGTGATGGTATGATATGAGATGTTTATATGAGATTATATGTTTATATGTGGTATGATAACATGCTTGAATGCGTATATGTTCTGTGTTATGGATGATTGTGTATGTAATGTGAATGTAGACATGTATGTGTGCTTTGGAATGTGAGAAAGGGTATAGAGTGTCCTTTGGGGACGGGATATTAGATACTTATATATTGGGAGAGTGCGATTTGTATACCCTTACTGAGCGTGTGGCTCATTGTTGTTATATCCACATTTTTCAGCTGCTCAGACTCGGCCTGATCAAGGCAAGGACGTTGGACCCAACACCTGGATTTGAGATCATATCAGGTGGGCTGTTATGGGATGCTACCGCCTAGGATGTTTTGTGTGGTTTTAAACAGTTGTGTTTTGTTAAACACGGTTTTATGACGTATGTTAGTATGTATATATGTTGTGAAGATGGTTGTAAGATAAAGTTTTAAAATTTTAGGTTTTCCGCTTTTCCGCTTATTGCTTTAAACAAGGTTAATTAACTGGTAATCAATTAGAATTGAAATAGGTGTCACATTTGGTTGGTATGAGAGCAGGGATATGATTCCTTGGCTTGGGTTGTGGGAAGTTTTCTGAAAAGCTTTTGAAAGTTTCTTTTTCTTTTAGATGGCGGAGCACAACCAAAGGGTCGACTGAGTGTATACATGCTCAGGGTAGAAATGATCAGGAGCACCCTACGGTGCCAGTTTAGCCAATATCACTACCACCATCGGATATGGCTGATATATGTGATTTAGTGATATATTTGAGAGAAGTTATACCACCATAGACACAACAGTGTCTCAAGCGGGTATTATTCTAGTAAAGACGGACAAGAATTTTGAGAAGATTTACAACCAAAAGGCAAAGTCGTTTGAGGGGACTGTTGATCCATTAGTAATGGATGAGTGATTGAGGAACACTGTGTCCATTCTAGATGGAGTCATCTACATTAATGAGAGATGTGTACAATATGCTATATCCTTGCTTGAGGGAGCAATTAGAGACGGAATCTGCCTTTTCTATTGATTCCTAAAGATTGGACCTGGTGGGACACGGTCCCTAATGGCCATAGTATACCACCTGTGCTGACATGAGATAATTTCTTGAGAGAGTTTGATGTGATATTAGGTATGGATTGTTACCCACTCATAGAGCATTGATTGATTATTATACAAAGGAAGTCACCATGGAGGTAGATGGGGCGAGAGAGGTAATTCTGACATGTGAGAGGTGTATGATTCCTGCTTGCCTCATATCTACAGTGAAAACTTTTAGATTACTTCGAGAAGGGTGTCAAGCTTATCTGGCTAGTGTGTCAAATTCTGCTATTGTTAGCCCCGAAGTATCTGAGGTGGATGTTGTCAGAGAATTTCCTGAAGTTTTCCTTGATGATTTACCTTGTTTACCTCCGAGTAGAGAGGTAGAATTCGAGATTGAGTTATTACCAGGTTCAATACCGATATCAATTGCTCCTTACAGGATGGCTCCGCTAGAGCTGAAGGAGTTAAAGAAACAACTAGAGGAGTTGCTCGAGAAAGGTTTTATTCGCCCGAGTATTTCTCCTTGGGGTGCACCAGTGCTTTTTGTGAAGAAGAAGGATAGTAGTTTACGATTGTGCATAGACTACCGTCAGCTGAACAAAACTACAATCAAGAACAAGTATCCCTTACCGAGGATAGAGGACTTGCTTGATCTAGTTAAGGGGTGCTATAGTATTTTCAAAGATTGACCTTCAATCAGGATACTGGTAGTTGATGATAGCAGAGAATTCAATGCCGAAAACAACTTTCGTACTCGGTATGGACACTATGAGTTTATAGTTATGCCTTTTGGGTTGACGAATGCACCTACAACATTCATGGCGTTGATGAACTCGATCTTCCAACCTTATCTAGATCAGTTCGTCGTGGTCTTCATTGATGATATCTTGATATATTCCCGAGATGCATATACTCATAGAGAACATTTGAAACGTATCTTAGGCATTCTGATGGAGAGACAACTATACGTGAAGTTCAGCAAGTGCGAGTTTTGGACGGATCAGATTGCCTTTCTAGGGCATGTGATATCACGAGATGGTATACAACCTGATTCATCCAAGATCAAGGCTATTACAGAATGGGAAATTCCAAAGAGCATTACAGAGATCCGCAACTTTTTAGGACTTGCGGGTTATTACAGGAGATTTGTAAATAACTTCTCGATTATCATGCGCCTATTGACTAACTTGCTAAAGAAGAATCAGCAGTTTATATGGGATAACAATTGTCAAGAGAGCTTCAAAGAACTTACGTTTCCTATTCTAGTTGTACCCTCAAATAAGGGTAACTTTGTGGTTTACACCGACGCATCTGAGAGTGGCTTAGGAGGAGTTCTAATGCAAGAAGGGAAGGTAATAGTATATACATCTAGACATTTGAGACCTCATGAGCAGAACTATCCTACACACGACCTAGAGCTTGCTGCTATAGTTCATGCTCTTAAGACCTAGAGGCACTATCTTTATGGTGATACATTTCCGGTGTTTACCGACCATAAAAGCCTGAAGTATATTCCCACTTAGAGGAATCTGAATCTGAGGCAGAGAAGATGGATGGGGTTACTCAAGGATTATGATTGCACTATAGAGTACCATCTAGGAAAGACGAATGTGGTAGTTGACGCTCTTAGTAGAAAGAGCAGTGACCAAAGCGGTAAGGTCAACTACAAAGTTGAGCATCTATTAGCTCTCAGAGTTATGAGAGTAGAGATGGATGTAAGAGGATCTGAGTTGATAGCGAACATTCAGGCTAGACCGTTGATTCTTGATGAGATTTCAACTAGACAAGATGAGGATGCTACACTGAAGAAGTTGAAAGCTAAAGTGGGAGATGCTACCACTACACACTTCCAGTTGTCTGATCATGGAGTATTATATAGAGGTGCACGAAGGGTCGGTCTGCAGGGCTGCTATCCAGCCAGGAGAGAGAGAAAAGAAAGGAGAAGGAAAAAGATAAAAGAAAAGAAAATAAAGTAAAAGGGAGTAAGAATGAATTCGACCCAAAAGCGTTCGGAACGGGATTTTCTGTAACAGTCAAAAATCAAATATGGCCTAATCGGGAATTTTAGGAAGTTAAACGGGTTTACCGGAATCAAAACCGTCTTAACAAGAGATCGATACCTAGATGATATAAACCGGTGTTATTTGGAGCATTTGGGAGCTTCAATTAATAAAAATGCAGTTGAGAAAAATGATCAGGACATCGGACATGTCCTAGATATGAAAAAACATAGAAAGGCAAAACGGCCAAAAGAGTTGCTATTTCGTTTCTTAGCGCCTAAGAAAGACGGCTTAGGAATACACGTTTTTCGAGACAATTGCGGAATAATTATCCATACAATATTTCAGATTTATTATTCCAATTTCGAGAAGTTTGGAGAAGGGGTCTTAAACCGCTTTCGGATCGGTAAAAGGATAATTATCGACTCCGCTAAAGGATAATTATCGTCTTCGCTATAAATAGCTGAAATATCGTTTATTAATTCATTTTCTTTCACGTTTCCTCGTAAAAGCTCTGATTTCTCTCAACCTTCAAACTCAGATCTACTCTTCGTTTCTAATCCGATTTCAAATCCGTTTGAGTTTTTGGATTCATCTCTTCATTCTCTTCATTTTGGTATCGAGTTTCTGCATTTCCGAGCAAGGGAAGGTCTGGTCGAGCATATATGATACTAGGGAGGTTCCGTCGCTCAGATTCCGGTGAATTTGATGGTGTCCGAGCGTAGCCTGCGTCGTTGTGATTCCGAATCTTCTTTCGGATCGTCAATCGGGTTAGTAACGAATAAGTTATGAATTTATTCGTTTTCCGTATTGCGATTTAGCCTAAATTGACCTTAGGCTTGTCAAAATGGATAATTGGAAATTCCATTATACTCGTTACTTTATTGTGGTGATTATGGGCTGTTTGTTTGATGAGATTTGATGACAGGTGGGTTCAGAAATTGCCTGCGGGCAAAACGTTGTTCTGGCGAAATTTAATTAATTAATTAAAGGTTAATTAATTAAATTAGGATTCTAGAAAATGCTACAAGCTAATTAAATTCAAAGGAATGAATTTAACTGGTGTTTGAAGCGAGAAGTTTAATACGAGGAATATGATATTCTCAACAGGTGTTGTTGAAGGTTTTGGTTAACTATAGCTTAGTCTTTGTGAGCGTATCCAAGCACGATAAAGGAGGATAGTCCGAGTGGGAAACGGACTCAATAGTTGGTTTGCGAGGTTTTATTGTTCTTACCTGCGAGGTAAGTGTATATGAATTACACTTGCTTAATATATGTTATGTATTTAATATGCTATGATTTTATGCATGTTTGTGTGTATACATCTGTTTGTTATGGTTGTATGCATGCTTATATGTATATGAGTGAGATAATGATGATGATGACTTGATATTCTTTATGAAAGCATGCAATTGGGTCCCGCACGGGTTTCCGGGGGACGAGGTCGCTACCTGATCTACAAGGGGCCTCAGAGGTCGCTACCTGATCTACAAGGGGCCTCGAGATAAGAAAAACAGCCAGGGGTCGCTACTTGATCTACAGGGGGCCTCAAGATAAGAAAAATAGTCCAAGATCGCGACCTGATCTACAGGGGGTCTTAGGACAAGATGGCCGAGGTCGCTACCTCATCTACATGGGGCCTATGACGCTATCGGGTTGGCCAACCGAAAGAAAAAAAAGAAAGAAAGAAAAGAAATACGAAAGCAATGAGAAAATATATCGTACGATCAGTTGGGGCTAGTTAGTTAATTATCACCTATGCATCGATGCGATCGAGTCTAGCATGTTATATGTTATGTTATGATTATTTATATGTGATGAGATGATATGAGATGTTTATATGAGATGATATGTTTATATGTGATGTGTGATAACATGCTTGAATGTTTATGTGAAATGTGATGTGAATGGTTGTGGAATTATATGTGAATGTGGATATGTATGCATTGATCGACTTTGGAATGTGAGGAAGGGTATAGAGTGTCCTTTGGGGACGGGATATTAGATACTTATATATATTGGGACAGTGCGATTTGTATACCCTTACTGAGCGTGTGGCTCATTGTTGTTATATCCACATATTTTTCAGCTACTCAGACTCAGCGTGATCAAGGCAAGGACATTGGACCCAACACCTGGATTTGAGATCATATCAGGTGGGCTGTTATGGGATGCTACCGCCTAGGATGTTTTGCATGTTTTTAAAACAGTTGTGTTTTGGTTAAACGGAGTTTATGACGTATGTTAGTATGTATATAGGTTGTGAATATGGTTGTAAGATAAAGTTTTAAAAATTTACGTTTTCCGCTTTTCCGTTTTTCCGCTTATTGCTTTAAACAGGGTTAATTAATTGGTAATCAACTAGAAATGAAATATAGGCGTCACATTTTTGATCCGGAAAATTTTCCCGACTTCTTCCGAAAATAATAACACGGATGTACGTGAACGTATCAACGATATAATCAAACTCAGAAAAGATATTTTACACCGTAAAATACTTTAAAAAAAACAATGAAAATATTTAAACTAGTAGAAATATCGATGAAAGTAGGAAATTAAATATTGAAAGCGTGCCGAATAAAATGGGGCGTTACATTGTGCATGCTTATATATATATATATATATATATATATATATATATATATATATATGAGTGAAATGATGATGATGACTTGGTGTGATTTATGAATGCATGCATGAGGTACATGAGATGAAAATGGAAAGAATATGATGAAAGCATGAAATTGAGTTATGATATGAAAGTGATAATATAGGATGGTAATTGATTAATTAGCCCAACTTGGTCCCGCACGGTTTTCCGGGGGACGAGGTCGCTACCTGATCTACAAGGGGCCTCAAAGGTCGCTACCTGATCTACAGGGGGCCTCAAGATAAGAAAAATAGTCCAAGATCGCAACCTGATCTACAGGGGGTCTTAGGACAAAATAGTCCGAGATCGCAACCTGATCTACAGGGGGTCTCGGGACAAGATGGCCGAGGTCGCTACCTGATCTACAAGGAGCCTAGAACGCTATCAGGTTGGCCAACCTATAGAAAAAAGAAAGAAAGAAAGAAAAGAAATACGAAAGCACATGAGAAATTATATCGTACGATCAGTTGGAGCTAGTTAGTTAATTATCACCTATGCATCGATGTAATCGAGTCTAGCATGATATACGTTATGTTATGATTATTTATATGTGATGGTATGATATGAGATGTTTATATGAGATTATATGTTTATATGTGGTATGATAACATGCTTGAATGCGTATATGTTCTGTGTTATGGATGATTGTGTATGTAATGTGAATGTAGACATGTATGTGTGCTTTGGAATGTGAGAAAGGGTATAGAGTTTCCTTTGGGGACGAGATATTAGATACTTATATATATTGGGAGAGTGCGATTTGTATACCCTTACTGAGCGTGTGGCTCATTGTTGTTATATCCACATTTTTCAGCTGCTCAGACTCGGCCTGATCAAGGCAAGGACGTTGGACCCAACACCTGGATTTGAGATCATATCAGGTGGGTTGTTATGGGATGCTACCGCCTAGGATGTTTTGTGTGGTTTTAAACAGTTGTGTTTTGTTAAAGACGGTTTTATGACGTATGTTAGTATGTATATATGTTGTGAAGATGGTTGTAAGATAAAGTTTTAAAATTTTAGGTTTTCCGCTTTTCCGCTTATTGCTTTAAACAGGGTTAAATAACGTGGTAGTCAATTAGAATTGTAATATGTGTCACAGTTAGATTGTTAGATGAACGGCTCGTGATCAATCTATTAGTATTGTAAGTATTAAATTGCTGAATGAAGTGAATATTCACATCATTGCGTATTAGGAATAAGCTTTATGTTTAGAAAATCATGTTTCCATGATACGGGCGGATGTCTTTCCCCTCCTATCACATCCGTTCAATAAACAAAAATAAATCAACGCTCACGATTGTAGTACGTGTTCTGGTGAGAAACTTGCTTCGAAAATCTTGTAAGGTTTTAGGCAATCTATTAAGGTTGTCGATGAACGTGTCATGCATGTTGATATTAGTTAAACGTGTCCCTTTCATTTAAAAGCATTAACTCATTCATGCATGCAATGTATTCATTGTAATTTGTACTATAATAGGGCAAGAATGAGTTCGTTTTGTCATGCATGTTGCACGTGTTATGCATGTTCATATTAGTTGAACGTGTCCCTTTCATTTGGAAGCATTAACACTAGTATACAAAATTAGTTCATTTTGCAAAGCATGTTGAACATGTCGGCATGAACATAATGTACATATTCGGTTTTTTTTGTAAGGTAATGTACATATTAGTACTCGGAGTGCTATGACTCATATATCACAAATCCATGTTACACGAGCAATCATAATCAATTAACACTAACAAACAATTTGAACGTGTTCATAAAATTAATGCTTAACTATATATGGTAATCGACTTCGGCAAATGGACAAAGGCGCATTTGCCAACGTCCATGTTGAACGTCAACGCAAATCGCTCATATCTAATATCAAGTAAATTCAAATCTATATATACTACTAAAACAGAACCCATTTAATCCACATGTCAACGCCTAAGACATGTCACCTAGGACTTTTTTCAATATATTTACAGATATGCAACATGATATTTACAGATTTGTCATTTTTCTGTTACAAAATAATTTCTATAAGTATTAATAAACAGTCAGCAATGCCACGTCACGTCCAAAACATGTCACATAAGAATTTTTTTAATCAAGTTACGGATATACCACAATATTACAAATCAAATATTAGAAATAAAAATTATAAGATATTGATAACAAACTAGATTTTGAAAGTTTTAACAAACGAGATTTTATAATTATTTTTCACAATCAAATCTTAGAAATAAATAATTGTCGTGGTTTAGCAAATTTTGGAAGTTGTAACAAATTATATTTTATAATTAAATAGATTTTAAATCAACGGTGAATTACCAAATTATATGTTAATAATTAAAAAGAATTGTTTAAGGATATTTTTAAATTTTAAACATTTGAGATATGGGATTAACTTTGTATCTTAATTTGAGATTTATAACAAATTGTATTTTTCAAAGTAATAAAAACATATTTTGTATATGAATTTTGGATCAAATATATAATATTGAATTTGCTAATATAAAAAATTTATATACAACAATGCCTCAAGATATTTACGGATTTTTCATTTTATTTTTATAACTTTTTATAATTTTTT
>BSUD01000087.1:71873-84443 GCA_033239045.1 Fagopyrum esculentum | reverse complement strand
ACAACGAATTTATATAAGAAAATCAAAACATATACTAGATATTATGTGTTTATAGTTTTCAAAAATAATGGAGGCCCAATTTTAATTTTTGATTTTTTTTTCAATTTTTTTAAAAAAATTTTAAGTTTTAAATTTTATATTTCAAATTTTGTTTTCTAACAAGATTTTACACATTTTTTAAATTTAAAAATAAATTAAATCTTGCTTATTAAGCTTTATCAAGTAAAAGTGATAAATATTGAACTACAAATATAATACTCTAACAATAATCTTTGTAATAGACTTTTTGTGTCTTTTTATTTATTAAAAAATTATAATTTAATCTTTATATTAGTCATATTAGTTAATAAAAATAATAGATTAATATCCAATATATAATGTATAAAAGTCAAAATATTAACTTTTTTATTTAAACAAAACCCACACCCGTACAAGGTGTGGGCACTAAACTAGTTTGTGTATATAACAAGCCCCATATTTTTTCTTTAAAATAAACACATGTATTTTTATGAAACGAATACCTAAAATTTCTTGGAATTTTTGTTTGATAACTTTCTATTTTAAAAAATAAATAGAATTTTCTCTTGGTACCCTCAAGACCTTACCTTTTCTCTTGATATTCATATGTTTTTAAAATTTTCCGTGTTGTCCTCAAACTTGTAAAACATTCATCTTTATATCCAATTTTTATTTTTTTATAAAGTTAAAAAAATTCAAACAAAATTTTTCTTCCATATATTATAATCCGGATTATACGATTAATCTTAATCGTTAATTAGCAAGGGCGTAGTTTGTATCAGCGATACAAAAAAGTCTTATTAGACCAATCTTCTCAAAATATTTTGACTTATTTTTAAAAAAATCAAACATAAATAAAATAAACTATTTTTTTCCTTTTACGGGGATGTGTATAAACTGCCAAAAAAATTTTGGGCAATTTTGGTAACTAGGCTTTTTTGAAAAACTAGAGTAATAACTAGGCTTTTTAATGTTTCAATTAAGTAAATGTATCCCAACCTTTTGTATTTATTTTCAAACTCTATACACTCTTCTCTCAAGGGGTACATTTACTAAACACAAAACTAGAAAAAGTCTAATAAACCAAATTGTTTCAAAAATTGTTTGAAAATTTGGGTAAGGAAATGAATGCTTTAAAATTTGAGGACTCCAAAATTTTTTTTTAATAATCTTATGAATATCAAAAGAAAAAGATAATATCTCGAGAATAATTATCAAGAGAAAATATTGAAAAATTAAAGATAAACAACGCTTCAAGCAATCAAATATAATATGAAATTCATCTTTGAATAACATAATTTAGCACTAGCCTAAATTTTGAGAGTATACTGTTTAAAGATGTTAAAAATCACACCATATTATAGAATCGTTCAACGTAAGCATACTAGACATGGAAAAAGTGGGGTCTTCATCCGAATAAACAGACGGATATGGATCTTCAAGCATAATTGCGATGTTTTTAACCCGAACGGGTCTATAAGTCTTTTAAAATATTTTTAATTAAATATTTTAAATTTATATTAAATATAGTGGGACCTGAAAGGATGACTCACACCAACTCTGACGGACATGAACAAGACTTTAGACCTGAATTTGGACTCAGCTTGAGTAAAAGATCCAAATAACTCGGTCCGAGTCCGAACTGGCTATCTCCATGTCTAGTAAAGATTTGGATGTGCTATGTGCCCTGTGGCCATGATAATTGTTGAACAAAGGTTGTATTGTTATCAACAAATGCTACATGAGAAAACCCCTTAGGCAAAAACATCTATATTGTACACAACAATAGAGGAAACCTCTTATCATCAAAACAATGAACTCCTTGAATAAATTTCAAACAATTATCTTATCACAACAACAACAACAATGGCTTTGACGAGCACCGAGAGAAACCCTCTCTAAATTTCAATCCTCCCGATTTTTTCAATTCTCCACAAATTCTCTCTTGAAGTTCAAGGTTTTATCTTGATATTTTGTACTCTTCTCAAAATTGTACATTTGAGATGCGATAAGGGTTTGTACTTCAACAACCAAATACACCGATTTGTTTTAATGACCAAATCCTCAACAACTCATCAACCATACTTAAAAAAAAACTAAAGCCGTTGAAGCCTCCGAGTAGGTCATTCACCCATCACCCACAATTTTTATTCCATTTTTACTTGAAATTTGATAAGATGTGTTGTCCACCTACCTCGTCGGGTTGGAGTTCCGGTCATCTTCTCCTGGAAGCTGTTTGTATACGGGCATTTAGACTACTTTTTAATATAAAAAAATTTAAATAGAAAAGAACAATTAAGAACCAGTTCAATATAAAATTTCCGATATAGAATCAAACCAAGCTCTACATAAACGGTCCAGTCCAAAGTTACACATCCCGTCATCCCTTAACCCCAAAAGTGCAGCACCTACCTAACCGACAAATAATCCAAGTTGGTTGTTCAAAATATATGTGAAACGATTAAAATTTTGTATGCATTGATACTTCGGTAAGTGTTTGCAATTCACATTTTTTATATGGGTTATTCTACACAATTTTAAAAGTTCGAATTATTTTTTAATAATAACCTAAAAGATGGGTTCTCTATGCAATTTGATCAAAATAGTTTACCAACCAAAATGTGAGGCCTGTCGTCTTGACGCTCGTAGTTCCCGGCTGGTCGTACACCTTGCCATCCTCATCGGCAAGGTAGACTAATGGCGGTGGTGACGTCACCCTCAGCGCTATCCTCCCTCGTTATCTCTCCTCATCGATTCTCCTCGCCTTCCCAGCCTATTATTTCTGCTCGGCTGCGTCCCGACCACCGCCACAACCAACTCCCCTTTTGCCCCATTCTCCGCGCTTCCCAGCGTACGCCCAATTATCATCAGGTATGCCTCTACAGAGTAAAGATAATGATTTTAAAACTGCTGACGTGTCGAATTTCGTTTCTGTTGAGCTTAACTGAAAACTTGGATTTGGAATCAGGAAAGTGATGATTTGTTGAATAAGAGCAGGAGATGGGGGCAGGTTGATTTTTGGGGTGAGTATGAAGAGGAAGAAGAAGATGAAGATGACGAAGAGGAAGAAGAAGATCGGAGCTTGGATCTTTTGATTAGGTTTGTGGAGAATGTTTTCAGGAAAGTTTCCAGGAAGGCTCGGAAGGCTGTTCGGTCTGTCCTCCCTGTTGCTATTTCCACCAAATTGGTTCGTTATTTCTTTCATTCTTCACCTAGTAGACTTCCGAAATTCGAAAGTTGATGTTTTTGGATACCTTTTGAAATCGGTACTTGATTTGAGCTGCCGCCTTGATGGTTTTTATTTAAGTTTTAGGGACCTTTTAATTATGTGTGTTGTTGTAGGAACTGAAACTCGAAAGCAGATGTTTTAGGAGTAACCTGAACCAAATTATGCTAGAACTAATCGAGCTGATTTCCTTTAGATGTTGAGATTTGGAAGCCATATGCAGTTCATTTTGTTCTTCTGATCTTTGCATCACAACTTATACATGATCAGTTTAATTACTGCAAATTTCCTACCATTTCCACCAAATTGGTGCGTTGTTTGACATTTTCTTTCAATCATTCATCTAGTAGACTTGAGAAATTAGAAATCATTACTTGAATTTATATGAAGTGAAAACAAATTAACAGAATCAACAATAACCCTAGGTGATTCGTCTAATGCCGCAATATGAACCAATTTATGCTAGAAATAATCAAGCTATGCAGATCATTGCGTTTATCTGATCCCTTGCATCTCAACTTATACATGACCCTTTTATTTAATGCAAATGCGCTGTTGGCAATACAAAGTGCACATAATGCTTCTTTAGTTGACATGGATTTTTCTGTTTCATACAGGTGGGATTTTCTGTTAATGGAGCACTAATACTGGCATTCTTGTGGGTTTTGAAGGCTTTTATTGAGGTATTATACGATACTTTGTGCATCAGTTTATCTGGCTTATTTAGATGTGGTTATCGGAGTTAGAACTGGATTATTTAGAATAATGATCACCTCTTGGATCATAGCAAGTTTCTAGATAACTCATTACATGAAGGGTAAGAATTAGATGGAGGGAGAGTTCATTGAGTAGCTCGGTGGAGGCTGGTCCACTTGTGGTTGCAAGATACATACTGTTTTTGCAAAATTGCAAATTTGTTTTTTCAGCGGAGTATATTGTTTTGCAGTTTTCCCGGCTTTACTTTAGGTAAAGAAAAAATATACTGATTTGCAGGAGGTCCTAGAGGTGTTGGAAACTTCTTTTCGGTTCCATGCGTATACAAGGAAGTTGTTTTATAATGTCTTAGTTGTAGATTGCTAGGGCATTAGTTTGCTGCATTGAATGTGAAATGACTCAAATGAGAGTGCATCTCGTGAGTCGAGTTTTATAGTTGCAGCACCTAATTATTTTCTCCCTCAAAAAACTCTTTTCATGGTTCGAGTACAACTGCTTCATACTCTCAGAATCCAAGTTGTTATATAATGTTTCTCTATTCATTTGAAGGTAATATGCACACTTGGAAGTGTCGTCTTCGTGAGCATCTTGCTTATACGTGGTGTATGGTCTGGAGTAGCATATCTACAAGAGAGCCGCAACCCGTACACTAGTCAAGACGATGAGCCATGGGTTGGAGCACGGCCTGTATAGCTTGAATGGTTAATTCAAAGTTGGAAGATCAAACTACAGTACATTTGCATGCTTTAAGGTGGTCGAACAAGCTACCACGACACCAGTTTTTCTGCAAATTAAAACCGGATCAGACTGTGAATATTAACTTAGTAGTCTATCCGATTATACCGTGTTCAAGGAGATGACAGTTTAATATCACTTAGCTGATTTTTTTATGGTAAAGCATGTAAGCATACAGAATTGACATGATTTTGTGTTAATTGATATCCTTGTGCCACAGACTGATGTTAACACCAATAATATCTGTGTTTTCATTTTCCAAGCAGACACAAACAAAATTTAGTGATTTATACATGAAGTTACCCAATTGAGGTGTAAAAACTTGTGGATGGGATGAGCATGAATGTTGATAAGGCACTTGATATCCAAATGTCTGATGTTTACCGGTAAAAGAAAGAAAAGATATGACTGTTCTACTAAATCCATATCCTTCTTTGCATTCTGCCCCGCGCTTTCTCTCGATCAGTCCCTCGCACTGCATCTCTACTTATTTTCCTCAACCCTCATCTCTGATATCTTCTCCTCTCATACTTTCCCCTTCAATTACCAGAGGAAGAAGGCCTTACAATCATGCTTCTTCCTTCAGAGCAATGTCCACTTCTGAGAAGAAAAAAGTACTAATAATCAACACAGACAATGGCGCACATGCTGCAATTGGCTTCTACTTTGCAAAAGAGCTTCTGGGTAAAGGCCATCAAGCCACAATTCTTACTGTTGGGGCTGAAACTTCTGATAACATGAAGATGCCCCCTTTCACCAGATTCTCTGTTAAGTTTCTTTCAAGTTCCAAATTCTTCTTTCTTATCACATTTTAATTTACTAAGATTTTTTTTTTTTGTAACTCAGGAAATTGTAGATGCTGGTGGCGAAACAGTATGGGGAGATCCAGGGGATGTGGCAAAAGTGTTTGGAGGTGAAGGGTTTGATGTGATCTTGGATAACAATTCCAAGGACCTCGACACTGTCAGGTTTGCTGTCTATGACTCTATGTTACATTTGTTTTGAAAGGGGACCGGAACACTTTGCTAATCACACCAGTGATAATCCTATATTAGGCCAGTGGTAGATTGGGGTAAGAGCAGTGGTGCAACACAGTTTCTTTATATAAGCAGTGCCGGTATCTACAAGCCAACTGATGAGCCGCCTCATATAGAAGGCGTAAGTCTCTTCTCATTAAAATTTCTCATTTTCTTATACAAAGAAAATTGCTGAACTTTTATATGCAGGATGTTGTGAAATCAGATGCCAGTCATGCTGGAGCAGAAAAATACGTCGCCAAGATCTTCGACAGCTGGGCAGTTTTCCGTCCCCAGTATGTTATTGGGTCAGCCAAGCACAAGGACTGTGAAGAGTGGTTCTTTGATCGTGAGCTCATTTCATTCCACTGAACTGTATGTACACTTTCCTGAATATAGTATTTAGCCTTTGAGTTTTTGCCTTTGAACAGGCATTGTTCGGGGCAGGCCAGTCCCTATTCCTGGCTGGGGGATAGAGCTAACTAACATAGCACATTTAAGAGACTTATCTTCCATGCTCACTCTAGCTCTTGAGAAACCAAATTCAGCCAACGGAAACATCTTCAATTGCGTAAGCGACAGGGCTGTTACTCTTGATGGTATGGCTAGGCTTTGTGCTCAAGCTGCAGGTCTTCCTGTCAAAATCATTCATTATGATCCAAAGTTGCTGGGAGTTGATCCAAAGAAAGCATTTCCGTTTCGCAGCATGGTAGTTGATTCTCTTCATTGTTCTTTAAGGAACTAAAGATTCACGTTCCCTTAATAGAAGGTGTGATTGTACTGTTTTTTCGATTCAGCACTTTTACGCGGAGCCAAGGGCAGCAAAGGATATATTGGGATGGGAATGCACCACAAATCTTCCTGAGGACTTGAAGGAGAGGTTTGAAGAGTATGTAAAAAGTGGTAGAGACAAGACACCTATGCAGTTTGAGTTAGATGATAAGATTCTTGAGTCACTGAGTCACTCAAAGTTGTGATTGTGTTGTTTTTCAACTTCATATTCATAATTGAATGTTTACTCAACCAGCAGATTCAAGTTGCTTGATCTAAACTCTACCTTTTTTGAACCCATTTTTGGTGCATGATTTTGGGTGCGATTACAGTAGACAGATACTTTGTGCAAGCTTAGGTTATAGAAAGATACCTTCTTTACAACACAAGCATAATCATATTCCTTAAAAAAATGTAAAGATAAGGAATGATTGCTTGTTAAGATTCCCATTAACTTTATTGTATTGAAATCCCTTTATTAATTTTTAGAAAAGACAAAAAATAAACTTATATGTATATAAGTGTAATAAATAGAAACCATTTGTTACACCTATAAATTGAAAAAATCAACAAAATAGATAAAGACAAAGAGAAAAAGAAAATAATTAAAGGGTGAGATACAACTTCGAAAGAGATGGAGACGTGGTAAAGAAAAAGAAGGAAGAAATAAAAAAGGAAATTACTTTAAAAAGCAAGCGTCTTTATTTGTCAATTTCAGGTAAAGTAAAGAAAAAAGCCTATATTTCTCTTCTTTCTCTCTGGTGTAAGAATGAACCATGGGGGGATAGAGAGAGAACCCCCTAATAACTACTACTTTCTCTCTCTCTTTCCATCTATGAATTCGATATCTCTTAACTGAGTTATCTTATTGCCAATTACCAAGGCTAATCAACAATCTATTGGATCTTTGTAAGTGTTTTTGTTTTCTTCTACACTTCTAATTATAGTTTCTTTCTTTGATCTTCAATTTCGAAGCTGTAATGGTTCTTTGTATTGTGGAGTGACCCATTCTTGTGGGTATTTGTTGAATTGCTAATTGAAGATTCCAGATTTGGTTTTTGATTGAATCAATACTTTTATGAGTTTTCTATGGTTAGGGCTTATATTTCCAGTTTGCATTTGTAATCTCTTTTTGTTTGATATACGAATGAATATGTAACCAGCCTAGGATAGGTAGCAATTAGGGTTCAAATCTAATCTGATGAGGAAATTACCTAAATCTGTGTGGTCTGAGCAAATTTAATGGCATTGTGAGCTTCAATCATTGTTCTATTTGATATTTCAGTTGAGCTTAGATACCATTTTTGCCATGCATCCTTTTAGGAGTTATCACAAGTGCTCCAAGATTCACTATTTGATTAATTTGTTGTTTTGTTTCAATATTATCTGTTTGTTGTCTTCATATACATAATGTTTTTCCTGTCTTGGCATTCTAACTTGCTGTCAACACTTCTTAAAAGTCACAAACTGTTGTAACCATGTACCTAACTTGGAGAATTGCACTTTGAAAATTCATATTTGCAGTTCTTCTTCAGTATGGGAGCTCTAGCCATAGATATAGATGATGCAGGCTCAGAAATCTACCTTTCTCTGGGATTAAAAGGAAAGAAAGCCTTAGGAAAACCAAAATTTTTATCTTTTCTGTCGTATATTTTGGAACGATCTATCCAAAAGAATGAGATTGCAACCGGATCTACACAAGCCAAAGATGCTGTAACTGTATTTGATGGCTCATGTGCACCAACAACTAGTGTACAACAATATATCGAGAGAATATTCAAGTATGCGGGTTGTAGTCCTTCTTGCTTCATCGTTGCACATATATACGTAGACAGATACCTTCAGTCTACTGGTGCTCAGTTGACATCTTTCAACGTTCATCGGCTTCTGATAACTAGTATAATGTCAGCAGCAAAATTTGTTGATGATGCGTAAGTACCATACACTTAACACATTAACATCTGGATTTTTTGTGTTATTTGATAATTGGATGAGATTGAAAGAATCGGGTTAAGTAGACTATTTTTTATAGGCTTTTGTTTTGTAGACCCCTCTCATTTTACCTTGTATATAATTCTCCTGGATTTATTAAACGAGTTTATGCTATGGGTACTCTTATACAGGTTCTTCAATAATGCGTACTATGCCAAGGTGGGAGGGATTAGCACCAAGGAACTAAACAAGTTAGAGTTGAAGTTCTTGTTCAGCATAGATTTTAAGCTTCAAGTAAACGTGGAGACGTTTAGAAAGTACTGTTCACAATTGCATAAGGAATCTAGCAGTTGCCACATTGATCGGCCGGTTAGGTCTTGTTTGATTAAGGACAGTTGGCCGAAGAACGAAGATTCTACGTGCTCAACTACCGTGGCTAGATGACCAAAACGAGGGCATTCGAGAATGCAGCCCGTGCAGATCTCTTCCACGGACACATAAGCGACATAACTGCATGCTAAGACCGTAGGAGGTCAGTTCACTAGACGTATTACGTATTGGATGGGATTTTTTGTGTGTTTTTTTCGCTCTCGGGGTTTGGCTTACTTCATCCATGTATTGTATCTTAGGTGCCTTTCTACTTAGCCTCCTCCTTTGCTGTTTTTTATCCTCTCCTGGCTGTCTACGTTGTTGTAGACAAATGAAATGAATGTGTATGTACAAAATGAATGTATGTACATAAGAGCCTGTGGTTGTTCAATCTCACCTGGATCTCATTTGCTTATTTTGCTTGCAAGTCTTTTTGGGTCACTATATATGTATATAAGTTAAAGACTGGAAATTTGTTGTTGGACCGGACCTGAACCAAATATTCAGGTTCAGTCCAGATCGGTCCGGACTGGTTGGGTCAAGTTTCTTTTATAACTATTTTTTTTTTGTCTTTTGGAACCAAAATTGAACCCTTTAAAAATTTGTTTGATCAGTCCGACCTAGGCTAGTCCTATCCGGTCCAAAAATTCAGTCCAGACCGGAACAACCCTACACATAATCGATCAAATATAACTCGGGAGTAAGTATCAATCCGATTTTGACACGATGGGAAAGAATCAAGATGGAGGCTTTTTATTGTAATCGTTTATTGCACCAATGAAGACAATGAGAAATTCTCCATTTTTTAGTCATCACAAAATTTAGGATACTATTGATTGGTTTGGACAGACTATTTTCATTCTTATAGAAAAACTTGTGGAACTATTTAAATCTCGAGCCGGAGTTGTTGAAGAATGCTCGTGGAATTTGAGGAAATCGGGCAACAAATCGGTCCATTGGATGGCTTCCCTATTTCCTTCTTCGCCTTCTTCTTTCTGTCATCATTCTGGGTTTTCTAAACCTTTGAACATTTTGCACTTGTTCGATGCAGAAAATATGTGAACATCTTTTCATTTCCTCATGAATCATCATCATCCTGCATGTTTTCCTCTATATAAGTCCGTCTCCGCCTTTGTTTTCTTTTGTCATGGCGGATGAATGACTTGTTGTCGGAGACGAACCCTTTACAAAACTGTTATTTGAAGGAGATGACAAGGTTGTTATATGAGACGAGCTACTCGGACTCGCCTTGCGTTTGACTCGTCAAAATTTCGGCTCGAGCTCATTCAATTTCTAAAGAGAGAATTGGATGAAATGCACCTAATGATCAATTTTGTTAAGTAAATAACCTAGGCCAATAAATTTTTAAGTGCATAGTCTTATTAAACAAATAATGGCAGATTTACCTTTATTTATTATAATAAATTTTATCCTAAATTAAACGCTTTTCTTATAACTTAAACTTTCGCGATTGTAAATATATATTAATTATGATACTTGAACTTTCGCTTATACACTAACTTTCTTGTACAAAAATTATTGTAACTAATTTTCTTGTACAAAAAAATCACACGGTTCATTATTTCTTCCAAACTCAAACCCATTTATTCCATAGATAAATTGATGATACATGATTTACATGAACAGTACAAGCATGTAACATGCTAGTTTTATCAATTATTGTAAAATTTTCTTGTACAAGATTAATTACTAATTGATTACGCTAATCAAAATTGATAACTTCTTCAAAATACACATTCTTCAATTAGGGATTGTGGGTCAATTAAAAGGCAATAATCAATTAGCAATCTTTTGGATTCTTGTATAAGGGTAAATTAATCTTAAAATTTTAAAATAGGTCATATTCTTACAAAGTTATTGAGGCTCACAATTACTAAACAAAATTAGTGATTTAAGGCTACATAGCAAATTCACTCATTTTAAAACTCATATAGAATTTAGGCTTTGATCATTCGGCTAAAATAACATCAAGCTACTCAGCTCGAGCTCGTCCACTCTCTACACGAGTCGAACATGAACATTAAAGGCTAGTTCGTATAAAATTTAGATTCGGCTAATTCATAAATGACCAAAGCTTGAGCATGTCAATGCTCAGGCTTGAATAACACTCTACAAGTTCTATCAATGTAAATGAAGTGACTTGTTGCCTGATTATTACAAGATGACAACATTAAGCTGGGGGAAGAGCTATGTTGGACGATTTTGGAGTAGAAGAGGGATGAGATGACGAACATGAGAGCCCGGTGGGGACAACAGCGCATAATCGTCAATTGTGTCTTGATGAAAGGGAGATTATATACCAACCAAAGGTGTATTACCAATGTATGGTATGGAAGATATAAGACTTGAGGAATTAGGCGGTCTAACTATATTGTTTTTTGAAAAGTATGATGCGGTGACCAATGACCATGTTGTCAATAAGGACCAAACTCCATCTCAAAGCCTTTCAAGCAATACAAGGAAATCGTAAACACTAACATCATTGACATAAGCATGTCATGAAATATTTCATAACTTCTATTTTCTCAACTCTAAACTAGTTTTTCCTCCATTTTTGAGGAACTTGAGGGTGACTCGATCTTGAAAATAACAATTGAATGCTTGTGAACTCCAAAAGTTTATTTCAGCGTGGTGAAGTATAATACAATTCATCAACTTTAATGTCATCGAAATGCTCGACGTCAATCAATTTATAAATTGATTGTTGAAATCCCGAATCCATTAAGGTGACAAGCTCTAAAGAGTGGTTTGAAAGAGGGTGCATACGAGTTCACGCAAGAAGCTCCGACTCAAATACTTATATGTCATGTCAATGTGAACCTTAATGACAAATGCGAAAAGTACAAAACTACCTAATTACATCCGCTCAAATTATTAAAAACAATTATATTATGCCCCTTTTATTTAATAAAGTAGATTTTTTTATGTAGAGTTTACCGAGATAATTATAATATGACTTTTATTGAAAAAGGAAAAATAACCAAAATAATACTAACGATCAATAAACTCAAAATAATACCAATTTTGAAAATTAACGGGACGATACAAATCTTCGACGTACTTATAACGTGGGTGATGTGAATTTTAAGAGGGGTGTATTCAATTAAGACTTTACAGGAATTTTTTGGAGTTTAAAAGTCTATGAGTATTTAATATAGATTTTTAAAAGTCCATATAAATCTTTAGGTATTCAATTAGGATTTAAAATTTTCCATAAAACTCCTATGATATTTAAAAGTTTTTTTATTTTAAAAGAATATTGATTTTGTAGGATTCTTTATTACTTATATACATACCTAAAGATTTTGACTGATTCTTAATAATCATAGGATTTGCAAATTCTATGGGATATTTTAATTCTATATAGAGTCAATACATATTCTGTGAAAATCTTATGTGTTGGGGGAAGATTAATATGGAGTTTAGGTATGTATAAGAGTAATGAAGAAGCCTACAAAATCAATGAAATAATAGATTCTTTTAAAATCCACAAACTTTTAAATACCATAGGAATTTTATCGAAAATTGTAAATCCTAATTGCATGCCTAAAGATTTATATGGACTTTTAAAAATCTATATTCAATAAGTGTTTTAAAAGTCTGGATTGAATACACCCCCGAAATTAAAAACAAATTAATATCATTTTAATATGATAAAACCTACATTAAGTAAAAATTATTATAATATACTTTTTTTTTATTTTTTAAAAACTGATTTTAAAAAATGGACACTTTTTTTGCATTTTTTATTATCATATATATTTAATA
>BSUD01000087.1:18717-71538 GCA_033239045.1 Fagopyrum esculentum | reverse complement strand
ATAAAAAATTGATTATTTAAAAAAATAATTTAAACAAAGTTATGAGAAAAACCTATAAAAATAAAGTATCCAAATTTTTTTTTTGATTTTTTAAACTTAATTTGAGATTTTTAATATGATAAATAATATTAAGATTTTTAATCATATATAATTTTTTTACCGAATTTTAAGATTAATTTTCTATTAAAAAATTGGATCCAGTTCAGGTACGGAGCAAAAATAGGGGTACGACCGCACAAAGTGATATGCACTGTTAATTTGTTTTATCCAAATGTTCAGATTTGTCCACGTCATTTAATGAATTTTGGGGAACGTAGTGACAATTTTATATTTATAGGAAGTTCAGGGTGATACTTTTGTCCTTTTGAAAATTTGCTCTAAAAAAGAGGGAGACACAATGACAATTTTGTAATTTTCATAAAAATTTTTTAACATTTCCTTATCCTTACTATAATAAAAGAGGGAGTTGCCCCAATAAATAGTGTTTTTCCTGATTTGCCCTTGCAGCATTTTATTTCCAACTTTGCCCTTGTTAGTTTAGTTATATTACGTCCCAATTTTTACTCTTTTTATCTTTTTTGCTTTTCACTTTTTCCTTTCAATATGTTCACTGTTGTTTATGCGTGTTAGTCTTCTTCTACAAGCATTATTGTGGCTTCTTCAGGAAGTGTATTCTTCTCCAACGTGTCTTCTTCTGCAAGCATGGTTGTGGCTTCTTCAGGAAGTGTCATCTTCTCCAAATAACTTTGTGGCTTCCTATGAAAGCGGCCTTCACTTTTGGCTTCAACCGCGTAAAACCCTAAATGTATTCTACACTTATTGCCGTCTTCTTCCCCACAACATTGCTCTCCTTCATGGTGAAGGCATTGGACCGAGATTATCTGATCGACACCGTCGGCTCATCAACCTTCTTCCTCTTCCTCCGGATCTTGATTTCAGGTTAGCTCTTCGACCTCCTATTTCTTTTCCCTCAAGTCTAACCCTTTCTCTATTCTGGATCCTTTCAAAGGTGTAGAGAGGAATACAACAACATGAAGCAAGATCACATCTTCAAGTTCTTCCTTAATCGATCTCTTCTCGCTTCAGGTTCGTCGTCAACCGATCCCTTTTAGGATTGAGATTAGTTTATGTTGAATTTTCTGTTCTCAATGTTTCTCTTTTGGTACTAGGGTTTCTATGGGTGCCGATCGACATATCCTTCAAGATCCGCATCAATCTCTTCACGTCTCCTAGATCCGCTCAAGTTGGGTGTCCTCTCTTCTTCCTGTTGGCATTGCTATTTTGATTTCGTGGTGACCGCGCCTCAATCTCTTCATTATCTCATAAACATCTTGCATGTCTTCCGGATATCTCCCTGATGTGGTTAATTTTGGAAGAAAAATTAACCGATCGATTTTGTTTTACAGATTGGGAGTAGTAGGAGTAATCGTCTCCGGAAATCAAAGGTGAGCTTCGGCGAAGATGGCGTCCATCCAACTTGCCAATGAAAACTCAGATGGCAAATCTGTTATGAAATTCGGGACATTTTTCGAGCTCTCGAGCACACTTCTCTCTTTTCTTCCTTGCGTTTGTTGTTTATTCGTTTTCCTTGGTTTTATCTTGTGGAATAGTTTCCAAAGAGTTTTATGTTGCTGTGTATATTATCCTACGCTTTTGGGGTAGGTTTTTGTTGTTTTTATCTGCTTATTGATTACTTGATTAGGGCTTTTGGATGCTGTTGCTATTTGCCAAGTTAGTCTTCTATTATCGTTCTTGATTTTTCGTATCTGATAAACTAATACTTCCCCCTTTTCTCTGGTGTAGATTTTCTGAGTTTGTTTGTTTGCTGGAACATGAGATTCTCGGGGTCTAGCTACAAGAGTTGAGGGAGACTTTTGAGGCTACGGTTGCCCGCAAAAGAAGAGGTACATTGTAGTTACTATTTTCATAATTTCATGGCCAATTCACAAGATTTTTGGGATTTTGTTAGAATGTTGATTACATAGTTAGTTTTTATCATCACATTTCTGCTATATGATTCTGTTTTTGTCTCTGACGTGGTTAAGGGTCCTCAAACTTCTGTACTTTATGTGTATTGCACTATGATCTTGATGTAGAAAAGCAGTTGCGGCTAAGTTTTGATGAAAATGAGAGAAATTATTAGGATTGAGTGTTGATAAAAAAAAAAAAAAGGAATTTAGAACAGTCCCAGGCCGGGGACCATTTTTTACTAATGTTGTGTCTGTTTCCAATCTATACAGGCCGGCCATAGGGCGTTTCTAAGACCGCCATTTTGTCAAAGTGACCCGACTAAAAAGGAACTGTGTGGGCAAGATGGGGTCATCTGAGACACCTATAAGAAGCTTTGTGTTGCTTGAAAGCTCCTGTGATTATATGTTGTAAGAATTATGGGCAAGTGTTTATGATACTAACTTTGAATATGAAGATCCTCATTATAAACTTCTTTTTTTGACAAAAATTCCTTTTTGGTCCTAACATCTAACAGATAATCTGGGATGAAGCTGGAGAGGATCAGTTTGAGCGCGAGAATTCTTACTTGATTTGAACAGGGGTGCCTTGAGTTATATAGAAGAAAAGTTGACTACGTGTTGAAGAAAGTGTCCGCTGCTCTCATGTAGAAAGTGACCCTCTTCATATGTAGGTGAAACTATATGGCACTCTTGTTTTACTTTTGTAGTTACGGGACTTGATTTCCTACATAACTTCTCATTTCTATATGATTCAAATGCACAATGCTATGCTTTTCTTTCTCATATGATTGCTGACATTGGTCTCTATTTATATATTTTACTGCAACTTTGGTTTCTTTGTTTGCATAGTAGTTACATTTGTTGGATAATATTTTTTTTATACATTGCAATCTACCTTGTACTTGGCATGTAGATGAAGAACAAATTCCTACGGGAGTGGGTCTCATAGTCCTATATATGAACAAATGAGTAGTGTAGAGAGCCAAATCAACTTTTGATTGATCATGAACCTTGTCATTCATCAAGTATTAATATGTTAGTTCTAATTTCTTCCAGGTATGGGAAATGAGTAATGACCTCCGAGCAGATGTAGCTAGGCTTCAAGAGGGTATGAACCACGTGATAAGGATGAAGGAGTCATGTACGAACATGCAACTACAGTTGCATCGTTCTGTAGTTGTGTTTGATTACTTCTTTCGGATAATTTACTCAATTTTGGAACTTGACCTATTTATTTAATGCCTATATACAAATCGGGGTTGTTACATTCTCTTCAACTTGTCTCGATCTAATACTTTTTGCTTCCGTTTCTTGCCGAAATTTGCTTAGAATTGACATTTATGCTTTGGTTAACTAATATCTTTTCTTCTTTAATAGGTACTCATAAAATAGTGTCCATTTAAGGCTTGGTTTTGGATTAGAAAGTTGTGAACCTTGTCCCAGCTCTCGATTTTTAAGCAATTCAAAATATGCACTTGGAGTTTAAGCAAGAAGATCAAGTATTTGGCTATTGTGCTGTCTAAAACAACGTAATGAGTAATGAAGTTATTAGTCTCATCTAAGCGTCTTCTCATAAACTTGCTCTGTTTGGCAGTGATTTGATTGAAGAGGAGCCAACACAATTGTTAAATGAGATTGAAATTTCCTTTTTCGTTCTTAGTTATGTTGTAATTTAATCATAAATTATCATTTCATTTTAATGTAATACCGGTCTCATTTCTATGTAACACTTCTTCATCATCATGTAATCTTGATCATGTAATGATAAATTTTCCAATTTGTTTCAAGAATATAGTATCTCTAAATATACTATTATAGGTAACGGCGCGCGTGCGTAGCACGCGCGTCCACACTAGTATTGTATAAGTTCACGAGTTTAGGTTAATTCATTCAAACTTGTAAAATGTGCAACTTTCATGTGGAGGATGTAGACCATCTTATCCACCATTGCGGCTACTCCTCCCTGGTTCTTGATCTCATCTCAAAGTGGCTCAAAGTCCCTCATCCCTATCCTTACAGTCAAAACATCTGGGGTTGGCTCAGCAGAATGAAACCCAAGAAAAATGATATTGTTGCTCAAGTCACCATCTCCACCATCACTACCTACATCTACTTCATTTGGAGAGCTCGCAATGACTTCATTTTCAACCAAAAATTCACACATGCTGCTACATGCGATCACAACGTTAGCCAAGTCATAAAAAGCTAGTCATTGGAATGATAGATCGGCTCTTTCTCATTTATGGGTCAGGACACGAGGAATCCATCTTAACTAGTTTCCTTGTATCTTTTCCTTCATGTTCCATTTGTTCTTTTGCTTATGAAACTACTGCTTAGTAAGTAGCTCCTTGTACATCCTTTCATTAATACATATAATTTCAAAAAAAAAATTCATATTTTTGTTCAATTAATTCAAACTGTTTGTTCTTATTTGGAGAGCTCGCAATGACTTCATTTTCAACCAAAAATTCACACATGCTGCTACATGCGATCACAACGTTAGCCAAGTCATAAAAAGCTAGTCATTGGAATGATAGATCGGCTCTTTCTCATTTATGGGTCAGGACACGAGGAATCCATCTTAACTAGTTTCCTTGTATCTTTTCCTTCATGTTCCATTTGTTCTTTTGCTTATGAAACTACTGCTTAGTAAGTAGCTCCTTGTACATCCTTTCATTAATACATATAATTTCAAAAAAAAAATTCATATTTTTGTTCAATTAATTCAAACTGTTTGTTCTTATTTGGAGAGCTCGCAATGACTTCATTTTCAACCAAAAATTCACACATGCTGCTACATGCGATCACAACGTCAGCCAAGTCATAAAAAGCTAGTCACTGGAATGATAGATCGGCTCTTTCTCATTTATGGGTCAGGACACGAGGAATCCATCTTAACTAGTTTCCTTGTATCTTTTCCTTCATGTTCCATTTGTTCTTTTGCTTATGAAACTACTGCTTAGTAAGTAGCTCCTTGTACATCCTTTCATTAATACATATAATTTCGAAAAAAAAATTCATATTTTTGTTCAATTAATTCAAACTGTTTGTTCTTATTTTTTGAACACATTTTTCATTCAATTTTTTTTAAAATATAGTTAAAATTTGAAATTGTTTACTCCATTTCCACCCTTTTATTATCTTAGTTCAAAATATTTTTTTTTTTTTGAAGAAGGTTACGTAGATCACCCGGTTCGATCGGCTTAGCCGATCTACGTCCGGATCGGCTTAGCCGATCTACGTCCGGATCGGGTAGAAAGTCGTGGCCCATTGCTGGGGATACCCTCCCAATATTAGTTTTTCCATACATGCCGCTAGGAGGATTCGAACTCGAATCTCCAAGCTAAACACTTAAGGAGCCTAGCACCACATCCCACTAGACCAACTGAGTATTGGTCTTAGTTCAAAATATTTGTTCTAATAGTTCATGTTTTTGTTCAATTAGTTCAAATTGTTTGTTCTAGTATTTCTTATTTTTATTTTTTTTTTCAAAATTTATATACATTTTCTTTAAAACATTTTTAAATTAATAGTATACAAATTTTGAAATTTTTTATATTCCATCTCCCCCCTCCCATTTTTTTTCTTAGTTCAAACTGTTTGTTCAAATGATTCATATATTTGTTCAATTAGTTCAAACTATTTATTCTAATAGTTCTTTTCTTAACACTTAGTTCAAACTATTTATAATACTAGTTCAAAGTTTGGATATCATTAATTTGAGTATTGTGTATTGTTAGTTCAATTGTGTTTTATTAGTTCAAACATGTACAAGTAACAAAGTGCAAAAAAACATAACTACAAATTAACAAAATAATACATGAGCTAATTCTAAAAAATATTAGAACCAATAGTGTATATTTTTGAACGAATTGAACTATAACTACGAACTATTTAACATAAGTTCAAAATTTGATTATCATTAATTTGAATGTTGTGTACCGTTAGTTCATAGATTGTGTTTTATTAGTTTAAGCAAAAAAGTACATAAAGCATAACTACTAAATTAACAAAATAATGCGTGAACTAACTTTGTAAAATATTAGAACTTACAATGTAAAATATTAAACGAACTGAACAAAAACTATGAATTGAGATAACGATTGTTATATTTTTTTTGAAAATTACAAAAATATTACAGCGTCTCCCCCTCTTTAAAAATAGATCACATACAACATGAGTTTTTAACAATAAAAAATAAATTTTTTAGATAAAAGTATCTTTTTGTTTCAAAATCTCACTCTGCATCTCTTAGATGAAAACGTTTATAAAATGTACTTTTTACAATTGTAGATTGTTTTTGTTTTTACTTTATCTATTTCTATGCTTTTTGGTGGGTCACTTGTCGTAGGGTTATCGATCAATATGTAACATGAACATATATTCAATATTGTTATCTTTTAATTTTAAATGATGGGTGAAAATAATGTTTAAAACTTGTTTAAAACCTCAACCAATACAGATGATTTTAGAAGTGGATCAACGGTCCAAATTATTTAGTAACACCAAAAAAAACTCTTCTTGAAACAATCCCTAAATTCATCCTCAAAATTCCATTGGAATCTTGGCAACCATCAGAGCGAAATCAAATTCAAACACGCATTCACTTCTCCTATCCAAATTCAATTATTTTCCAAGTTGAAAGGGACAATATGAAAATCAATCAGTCAAATAGTGCTTACAGCCATGTCTGCTCCTGAAAACCTCCAAGTTGGTAACGTCACCCGGACGTCGGAAATGCAGCTCCGTTCATCTAGCGGTCTCTGTTTTCTCTCTCCTCTCTGGCCCGCTCAAAGATAGCTGCTTGATTTCTTGCTTCCCTGCTGTAGTATTAAAAACACTAAGATCGGGATGATCTACGCCTGCCAAGTGTTCGATGATATGTTTTTGAGATTTTTTTGATCTAGTTTGGTATGAAGATAGATTTCTTACCCTATGGATTGTCGTCCGCCATGTGTTTGATGAAATGTCTCTAGGAATTGTTGGTTCTGATATGACAACGGATGGTAGAGGTTTTCTTCATTGTCCTTTTAGGGCACTTCAAGGTTGTCGGGATGGAGTAGAGGGAAGCAAAGGTTTCTCTTGTTTGGCTTCTCATCTAAAAAGGCAACATTTTTGTTCCGAAGACAACAAAAATGTGATTCGCGACACTATTGAGAATAACCTTGATGTATTTGTGGCTTTTGAGGAGTCCTTGGCATATCTTGGGTTGTGGTTATGCGGGCGTTGTATGAGTATGCATGCTTTGAGTCGTGCATGTCACCACTTTGATGGTTCTGTTCGTGCTGCTTTTGAGGACGGAGTGGTAGGAAGCTACATTTTGGGTATCTCGAAGCCGGTCGTGGGAGAGTCGTCTGTTGCGGTTATTGGGGATGGGTTGGTTTTTGATGCGGGTTTGCTCGATAAAGTTTTTCGCATTCCTATCACCACTATGAAGAGTATCCCGCATAACTGTCGTCTTACTTTCTCTCAAGCTCTAAAGGGTGCTCTTCAGAGAGTGCTCGTTGAGCCATGTTCTGTGGATGCCTAGGTTGCGTTGCTTCTTCTTCCTCGGTGCACTTTGCAAGTGTTCAGGCCTTCGAATAGGAGAGATAGTAGATCAGGGAGTAGAAAGTCTATTCAACAGCAGCGGATCATGCAGTCTCTGGCTTTGTGGGGTGAGGACGGTGGTATCGACAAGCTAGTGCGGGGTTTGTTAGACCATTCCGAGCACGGATTTTCGGGGTGCCTCAATGGATGGTGGTAGACAGAGAGTGGGACCTAATATCAAGTAGTGTCTTTGCAAGGTCTCTGATGGACATTTCACGGCGGCTGTTAAGGTTTTGTCCTCTTCTGGTGTGGCTTCGTTTGGTGATGAGACTGTGAAGGCTTTGGAGGCTAAGCACCCCTTTAATTCTCCACCTTCTCGGGGATGGTCTGAGGGCACAACACGTGTTAGATGCTATGTGTGGGGATAGTTCTGCTATTGTTGTCGATCTTCTACGAGTGATCTCATCTATTGTTAATCTGTGGTTGAGAGACAGATGTCCGGCGAGTTTGGCGGAGTTTGTGGCTTCTGCTCCTCTTACGCCATTATTGAAGCCTGACAATGAGATTCGACCCATTACAGTTGGCACTATTTGGAGGCGGTTGGTTTCTAAGGTTGCCATGAAAGGGGTGATTAAAGATATGACAACCTATCTAGCGGATTTTCAGTTTGGAGTAGGCATCTCTGGTGGCGCAGAGACTATTTTGCATAGTGTCAACAAGGTTTTGAGCGAGCGGCATGATGATGGTTCGCTTGCTATGCTTGCAGTGGATTTCTCGAATGCTTTTAATCTTGTTGATAGGACAATATTGCTTCGTGAGGTGGGAGGAGATGTCCATCTATTTCCTTATGAGTTGAGTTTCTGTATGGTCAGCCTGTTCGATTGTATCCGGGAGATAGGTTTATTTGGTCATCTACAGGAGTTCAGCAAGGTGACCCCTTAGGGCCACTCCTTTTTGCACTTGTCTTGCATCCACTTGTGCACACTATTCGTGACAACTGTAAGCCTCTTCTTCATGCTTGATATTTAGATGATGGGACAATCTTTGGTCGATCGGAGGATGTGGCTAAGGCACTTGGTATTATTTTGGAGGTTGGTCCGAGTTTTGGACTTGAGTTGAATGTTAAAAAAACTGAGTTATTTTGGCCTTCATGCGATGGTTCGAAGCTTCGAGACGGGTTATTCCCTAGAGACATTGCGAGACCATCTTTGGAATTGAAGTTGTTGGAAGGGGTTGTGAGTAGAGATAGTGGTTTCATTAAAGAATTGGTTATGAGGAGAGCTGATAAGGCATTGGAGCTGATGCGTCTTCTCCCGCAACTTAGGAACCCGCAGAGTGAGCTTCTCTTATTTCGTTCGTGTTTGGGTGTTGCGAAAATGTTTTTTGGCCTGAGGACTTGTCAGCCAGAGCATGTGAAGGATGCGGCATCTTGTTTTGACGTGAGACTTCGTGGGTCGATTGAGGATATTGTGGTTTGTGGGGGTCCTTTTTTTGGGGATCTTCAATGGCGGTTGGCTTCCTTGCCTATTCGTCGTGGAGGGCTCGGTTTGTACTCTGCTGTGGAGGCGTCTTTTTACGCTTTTGTAGCCTCCAAAACTCAGTCTTGGGTGCTCCAAGACCATATCTTGCGTGACAGTGGGCTATCCGGTATGGATTCATATTTTTACAGAGCTTTAGATGACCTGCATGTGGCTATCCCGGAGTTCGACCTTTCCAACTTTACTAGTAAGGACACCGTCCCCCCTAAGTCCCAACATATTTTGGCGGATGCTCTTCTTGGTAAAATTGTTCAGGAGATGGTTGAGAGATTTGATATGACTAATAGACAAAAAGCAGTTTTCGGATGTCTACAAGCGCCGCATAACCAAGATTTTCTTCTTGTCATTCCCATTGATGGACTTGGTCAATGCATGTCCCCACTGGAGTATCGCTCCATTCTCAAGTACCGACTTATGATTCCGCTTTTCTCAGCTGGTGAGGTTTGCCCCATTCCTAATTGTCGGTGGGTGTTGGATGCTTTTGGGGAGCATGTTGTACATTGTAAGGAACTTCCTGGCTTCAAGTATAGGCATGATCTGGTTCGTGATGTTTTTTGTGATACCTTTAGACGGGCCGGAATTTCTGTGAAGAAAGAAGCACCTGTGAACTTTTTGACTGATCCGCAAGATGGAAGGTCGACATTGCGGCCGGCGGATGTTTTGGTGTTTGGTTGGAGTGAAGGGAAGCATGCATGTATTGATTTGACGGGTCTCACCGCTTGTGGGATTAGAGAACGAACCTTTTGTTGTGGGTCAGGCAGCTTGTAGAGCGGCATCAGTTAAGGTGGCCAAGCATGGAAGAACATGTATCGAAAACCAACACATATTTCTTCCATTTGCTTTTGACACGTTTGGATTTTTTGCACCCGGTGCTATTGATATTCTCAAAAGGGTGCAAAGAGTTATTCATAATAATATTATGTCCTCTAGATTTGTAGATGTTGTTTTTAAAAGGTTAAGTTTTGCCATCCAAAAAGAATAGCGGCGTAACTTGTTGCTCGCTTACCTTCTACTATAAATAGTTATCCCCATTAAATTCCGATGCATGGATAAAAATATAACTAAAAAGGATTAAAAAAAACCAAATTTTGTTTAATTTACTCTTTTGTTTTTGGTGGCCTTTTGCGAATTGCAAGCATCTCGTTACCTAGAGAGCGCCACCCACCGAAGGTGGCCGCGTTTGTTCAAAACCCGTCCCGTTGCCTTCTCTCCCCCGTACCGGTGTTCTTTTCTTCTTCTCCTCCTCCTCCCTGTTCCCCTCCACCCAACCTAGCTGCCGTCTTCACCACATCATACTTCTGCTCATTATCCACCAAGCTTCTCTCTTCTCTCCGCTGTCTTAGACAATGAGCAGTTGGAGAAGCCTTGTTCTTCGCCTCGGCGAAAAGTGTGCCGAGTACGCTACTGCTCCTGACTTCAAAGATCAAATCGTTAGTTCTCTCCCCTTTACCACCTTCTCTCTTAATTACTCGCTTCCAATTCGAAATTTTAGTGTAAAACCCTAGTTTTCTCCTACTTGCTGTCATTTTTTTGTGCTTGCAATTTCAGGAAACGTGCTATAGTGTTGTTTGGAGAGAGCTGGAGCATTCTGTAGATGATTTTCTCGAGGTAGGCTTTATTTTCGTTTACTGCAATATCTTGAAATTCAGGTAGTAATGAACAAGGGAGGTTCAAGTTAGGGTTTTTTGGTACCTGCTTGGTTCTATGAACAAGTTTAATTTTGGAAAATTTGCGTTCTTTATCTTGGCGATGTGCAAGGGAACTGAAAATTTAAAAATGCAAGTAATGTAATCTTAGGGTGTGTTTGGTTGGGGATTGAAGGATTTTAATTTAGATTAAAATTTAGGAGATTAATTTCTCTAAGTGTTTGGATGAAGATAGAGATTACGAAGAAGATTATACCTGGGGTTAATTGGGATTAAAAATGACCAAAAAAATAACCTCATATTACCAAGGTTAAAGAAGATTAATTTCTAACCATCAATTATTATTTTTACTCAAATTTATAAATCTGTATCAAGTCGGCTGCTTCACCTTTCCTTTCTGTATCTATATTGAAGATTAAGGGTGTATACGATTATTGCGTGATGTTGCTGAACTTCTCCTCCATGTTGTAACTTGTTGACAGTTTCTTCTTCAATGCGTCCAGCAATTGCCTCACAAGATCCCTTTCTATGGAACATTGGTATGTCATATTATGCAGCATTGCACATAACTGAATGTGCTTTAAATCTTGGTTATGAATTTTGTAACTGTAGCTTCTTAATCACACGTGTAAGAAGGATATGCTTATTTCTCTGACTGGCTCAAATTACAATAGACCCAAAATTCAACCAAAATCCAGCCATGTAAGGAAGTAGATTAGTAAACACTTAGTTTACTAGGAACGTTGGAATTACTAGGTAGTAACCCTTCCATTGCACCGGTAGCCTCTGTCTTGACCACCTCTACCCGCCTCTTCTCCAAACAGTTAGACATAGAAGCAAACTTTACCAGAGACCATGATGCCCTTTCTTTGATACTATTTGTTCTCACTCAATTTCTCTGTAAGCCTTCCATAATCCACATTGTTTAAGTATCTCTGGATTGGAGAAAGATAGGTTGTTTGTAGAGGTATAAGCAAGGAGATAAAAAAGAGCTCAGCATGCTCTAGGATGCTTTGATACATAGTTCATAGGAATCATAGCCACATCTGAGGGAGAAGTGAATTAGAAAACATTAGGCTTGTCACCTTGTTGTACATAAAACAAGGAAACAGATTCCATTTAATTATTAGCATTAGTTAATAACTTAATCGTGAACAGTTTAATGTATTTTGGAGTCTCTTTACTTGTGGTATTGAAAAGTTTCGGCTTTCTTGTTTTCTGCAGGTTGGTTTATTGAATTTGGAAAATGAAGACATTGTCAAAATAATAGTAGAGAACACACATACAAACTTACAGGTATATAATAAGCAGCCATTTTTTCTTTCGATTTCCACATTTAATAGGCAGTGTACTTTTTTTTTTGGTCTTTTGGAATGAATGGTGATATTAAGAAAATCCGCTATTTATCTTTCGACCAATCAACCTATGCACTATATGCGACATAATGCTGTTTTCCCTGGTAGCTTTTTGGTTCTGTCCTACTTCAAGCATTGGTTTTGCTTTTCAATAGCTCTATAAATTTTGTTCGATTCCTATTACATCTGCATCTTTTATTCCCACCTGCTGTATACACTTTACAGGAAGCCCTGCAAGATGGAGGTTGTGATAGGATACGTATTTTGTTGCGGTTCTTGACAGTTTTGGTATGGATACTTCTCTATTGCTTATTGTTTAGAAATTTTGGATGCTATATTTAGAAAACAAAAGTGTAGTCACCTCTATCGTCCTAATTTTGGGTACGGGAGGCTGGATTTGTTTGTAAGCACAGAAGAAAAATGATCCTAATGTACACTCTTATAAATTTTAATCCAGCTCACTCCTTTTATGCGGATAAAGTTGTCTATAAAATGTATTACCAAATGCTCAGTTGCTCACTACATCAGCCTTCAGAAGAACATCATGATAATATCTTCAATTAAACTTGGAAGTGCCGTAAAAGGCTTGCTTATCTGAAACTAGTTTGAGTCATGAGTGTTGATTGTGTTTAAAACTGCAGACCAAACTAGATCTTCCAACTTCTGAACAATTTCTTAATATATTGGGCATTTGATGATTTGTACTACCATTTGTGTTTAATATCAAGATCACTAATATTTCAGGTGTTTTCTTGTAGATGTGTAGTAAAGTCCTCCAGCCATCTGCACTGGTGGTTGTGTTTGAAACATTGCTGTCATCTGCTGCAACAACTGTGGATGAAGAGAAAGGAAATCCAGCTTGGCAAGCATGTGCTGACTTTTATATTACTTGCATACTATCGTGTCTTCCATGGGGAGGCTTGGAACTCAGTGAGGTACGTGCATTCTGTCAATCTAAATATGTTTTAATTTTTTGGTACCCATGGCGTGTAACCTTGCCTTATTTCTGTCATGAATGAAGCATGAATATCATAGAGGAAAATATAATACGTTCAAAACAGTTTTATACAAAACTACACATGTGTAGTCCATAATAAGATCTATGTTTCATTCTCTCCCTCTACAAAGCAAAAATGGCTTCAATCTCTTCATTCTCTTGCCCTGAAAACACCTTGGTGGTGCAGGGTTGCTCTATGATTCTTGTTTTGTGCATGTGATTTACTTAGTAAATGATCTTATCTTATGAGTACCTCTCTATGCCTGTGCAAATGGATAGTGAAGCCCTCATGACTATGGTATCCATATTCCCGTCAAACCCTTTACTGACTAAACTAGCTGACACTTGCAGCTGTACTCTTTTAATGTATATGAATTTCTAAGCTTTTTTATTTTTTTTTCCAATTTAATGCATGGTCTTGACTGCTGAGGCCACTTTGTCGACTACATTCTTTCTTTTTGATGTGATGCATGTCTTTTGCAGCAAGTGCCAGAAGAGATTGATAGATTAATGGTTGGGATAGAAGCTTATTTAAGCATAAGAAGGCAGGTCCCTGACACTGGTTTTTCCATTTTTTTGGACCATTCTGATAATGAGAAAGCTTTCCATGAGAAGGTACACTGTTATGTCTGTATCCTGCATTTCCTCTTATGTCAGATTTTACTTTTGTTCTACCCCCACTTTGATGTGTTGTATTGCACTTATAATTGTGTTCCTCCTTGCCTTGCACGGGGTGTGTTCCATTTTTTTTTTCTCCTATCTGTTTGAGGACATGAAGCTACAACTCAGTTGTTGCTCGGTCAAAATAATATTGTATGTAACGAGGATTGTCCTATATATCAAAATAGTGTTATTGTAGTTTTTAAACATTTACTAAATTGCATGTGAAAGAGCTCTACTGTCTTCTCAATTTGATCACCAGATAGGTGTCAAATATAATAATGGCAACATTTCTTCATTATTATATGTATAATTTTGTATTCCGAATTTCGAAAACTGTGAGTGGCTTGAAACTACGAGCCCATTTGCGGGGATTTAATCCTTATAGGTCGAGTTAAGCATTCAAATAAGTTCAAGTTTCATGTGGCCCAAGTTAATTTTACCTTTTTTTTTATGTTCATGTTTCTTTAAAATATATCATTGTACTGTAATTGCATTCAACTTGATTCGTTAATCATTTTCTATTTACTCATTCTGTGAAAAATGTTTCTTTATAATTCATTTGAAAGCTTTCACATGACACTTGTCTCCAAAATGATTCAGGACTTCTTGGAGGACTTGTGGAGTCGGGTACAGAACTTGTCCAGTTGTGGATGGAAAGTTGATAGCGGTAACTTAAATCTGTTGACTATGAAATAAATTCCCTGATTGCTATGTCGTAGTTCTCTCATCATCTGTCTACTCTGTCTTTGTGCCTTTTGGAATAAAAAGGGATTTTTCACCTTTTTTATTTCCTGCAAAACTTTGTAGTTTAAGGTTGATGGTTTATCCCTATAGAAGCAAATCTTTTTTTTTGTGATTGCTCATTCTTCCTGCAGTTATCAATAGAAAACAAAAAGGTTAAGTTCTCGATTTTATAGTTAAAGGATTTTAATGTTGCACTATTCAATCAGTCATAGCTGATAGTTTATACAAACGGCTTCAACATGATGTTCCCATGTACTGACTTCCACAGCTATTACAATTTCATTTGAGGGGAAAGCTTATCCTTCGTTATGTAGGCCATTTTTTTCTCAACAGATAATGTAAGATTGTCTTCTGGCATGCAGTTCCTAGGCCTCACCTTGATTTTGAAGCTCAGTTAGTCACTGGAAAATCTCACAGTTTTGGTTCAATCAACTGCCCTGAGCAACCGATGTTACCTTCTCCAGCATCAAGTATTGCCTTTAGTAAACAGAAGCATGAGGCGGAATTAAAGTACCCTCAAAGGATCTGTAGGCTTAATATATTCCCTCCAAGTAAACTTGAGGTACTTCCTTGCCACATTGTTTTTCGTTATGAATGGAAAACAAATTTTTAGGAAGTTGATTCCATTGACATTCTTTTCCACCTCTAGATTAGCTGATTAGTGTTGTTAAATTCATATTAGAACAGATTTTTTCAAGGGAGTCTATACTTTTTTGCTGACAAGAGCCCTTGCATTTTCAGAATCGTGGAGTAGAAAGTTGTCTTTTAATTGTATCTATGGGCATGTTTTTGTTACTCTTCCACAATACTTAGATCATGAATGTGCCGTATTCTTGACTGAACCCTGTGTCTTGTGGATTTTAAAAGAACTGTCAGATTGTGAAGTAGTTTAAGGGTGACATTTAGTCGAATGTTTTATACAATCGAATGTTTTATACAATTGGAGTTCTATTAACATTTGAATCCTGTTCGTACTGGTTTCTTGTGATTGGATGTAAACTTTGTCGTACATCTGGTTATATTATTTGAAACTTGTGTAGATTATTCTGGAGTTTGGTCTTTCTCCGCCCATCTTTACTTGTAGATGCCATCTTTCTTGTCCTAATTAGTCAAGGTGCCCTCTTTCTTGTCCTAATTAGTCAAGGTGCCTGACCTTTCTCATATCTGTAATTTCAGATCTGATTGAAATCCCTAAAATTTTGGAATGCAAACATCGCGGGAATATCTAATGTCTTTTTGGTCTGGGTTTGGTTTAAATTGGAAATTGTTAGGTCTTTTGCCGAATCCTGGTTTTGAAAATGTATTTCTTTTCATTGAAAATTAACATCTGCTTATTTATGGTGGGTTTAAAATTCAATCTATTTTCTGTATGACAGGATCTGACACCAATAGATCGTTTTGTCATGGAAGAATATTTGGTGGACGTGCTTGTGCTCTTGAATGGATGGTTTGTACTTGTTTCTTAAATAAAGAGCCCCAATATCTTTTATTGTTATTACTATCTCAAATCATCCACCTGCAATCTATTAAATAAGATACTATTGCCAGTATTGTCACAAAATGTTCACCTGCATCATCTATCACAAAAGGTTTTATGAAACTAGTTGTTCCTTGTAATGGAATGAAATCTGGTAGGGAGCAGATCTAATAAGAGTCAGAAAAAAATAAAAAGTTTGATCATGTAATTAGCTAACCATCTCTATTTTGCTTTCATGAGATTTGAGGGGTCCCCTACATCAAAATGTTTTCATAGATATAGACAACATCTCTATTAGAGGAGAATGATACAACATGAACTAAACCTCTGTATTTTTAGGGAATATAGAAAATTTTGGAGATCTTTCTGCCACTACATTGGATTTAGTCATGGGCACCTACCCTTGGAAGAGTGGCTGTAGTTGGACAATTTCTGAATTGTTCAACCTTCCGCTACTCCTTGCAACACGTCTGTCTTTTAACTGTTTCTACACTTAAATGTTGCTTGTAAGATTATTAGTTTTTGTTTGAAATTAAGCTAAATCCTTGATTGAAGAAGGGGAAGAAAAAGAAAAAATTGGGCCAGTGGCAGTTCCCTGAGCTGACATGTCTGGCATTTGGACTTGGTTAGGTAAAGAGAAAATGTAGATAGAAAGATGCTACGGATTGTGAAGCAAATTAAATGCTACCTTGAGCTTTGATACGCTAAAATGTATGAACGATGCAATTTTATTTATGTTTTCTTCTTCCTGGATAATGTAACAGAAGTGATGCCTCTTTTGTTTGCACAGTTTGTCATTTATGTTTTGCAATTGACTTTAATAACTATTGCACCCAACCGGTTTATGTGCAGCTTTTGTTTTTCTTCTATATTGGTGATTGATACGGATATTTTACTTCACTTGATCTGAATACACCTATAGGCTGTAGATACATTTACTCATTTAAATTTTATGCAAAAACAGCCGAAAGGAGTGTGCTTCGTACATGGTCGGCCTTCCTGTACCTTTTCGATACGAGTATCTTATGGCAGAAACAATATTCTCTCAGGTATGCTGCTCATAAAGATATCTGCTTCACCCCACTTCTTACTTTATAGTTTTATCTAGGTCTTTTGTGTTTTATGTGTTTGTTTTTGGCCTCTTCCTTTTTTTCTCTTTCATATTGTTTTCTTCTTTGCTATGGGGAAGAAATTAAATTATGTGGGCCATATCATATTCCCATGTCAATTTTTTTATTCACCAAAGCTTCTAAATTCTGTTTTAAACTAGTGTTCGGCTCACTGCGATTTTTTAATATTATTTGTAAATATGATTCCCTACATTTGTTATTAGGGCTTCAATGACTTGTTCCGTTGCTTTGACCTCTTGAACTTTTTTCACTATGTTCCATTTGTGTAATGGAGCTGTAAGTTTATTTTAATGTATAATATTTAAGATGTATGTTCACACTGAAACTGAATTGTTCATTTTGTTGATTGTAAAGAATAGCATTAGTTTGATGGAAGGTTTGTGCTGAATTTGTATTCGTATGGACCTTGCATCCTTGTATATTTTTATTCTCTGAGGATTAGTAATTTGAAGTGGTTGTCTGTTATTTGTCACTATTTGAAGTCTTCATATGTTTATCCTTGTCACTGTTTGTAGGACTCTTGATGATGTCTTATATTGCATCCTCATTGCTACTTTTTCTTATGCAGCTACTTTTGTTACCCAAACCTCGATTCAAACCTGCATATTACACTTTGGTTATTATGGATCTGTGTAAGGTAACAAGGATCTTCTAGTTTTTTTGGTTTGGTTGGCTGGTTTGCCATAAAGATAACTCTTTAGTTGGTGTATATATAAGATATTTCTTAAATGAACTTTAGGCTAATGAATGTATATGTATTTCCGGATGGATGGAATTGTTAGGCTCTTCCTGGGGCATTCCCAGCAGTGGTGGCAGGTGCTGTTCGTGCTCTTTTTGAGAAAATAGCTGAATTAGATGTGGAGTGCCGAATTCGTCTTATACTTTGGTTTTCCCATCATCTGTGAGTCTAGTTGTGCTCAATTTCTTTCTTAAAGTTTCTCTGGCAGCTTCTTGTTCCTTACCTTGATTTTTGTTGTGCATTGCAGATCCAATTTTCAGTTCATTTGGCCATGGGAGGAATGGGCTCATGTGCTAGACCTCCCAAAGTGGGGCCCCCAACGTGTCTTTGTACAGGAGGTTTTGGAAAGAGAAATTCGATTGTCATACTGGGAAAAAATAAAGCAGGTATATGCACATTGTTAGTAAATATAAATTAGAACTTGATAAATGCAAGGGACCTTTGAAAATCAGTATATTATGTACTTTGCAGTTATCTGCTCTTTTTAACTTCATTGAATTTCTTACAAAGTTCTGAACTTTGACTCACGAGTTTCTTCAACATTAGACATAATATTTTCATTTCATGCATGCTCTTCCTTTAAAATATTAATTGTCAGTTGTCTATATATGATTGTTTTGTTCTTTCTTTGCACCTTCAAGAGAAGACACATCTTCAAGTGTAGTAATTGCTTACATGACAATGTTTTTGCATGCAAGGGCATGACAATGTTTTTGCATGCAAGGGCATGCAAATGCTGATTCATCCACTTGACTGTTCCGGTTGCTCATACGCTTTTGAATATATGTGATTTTATCTTCAGAGTGTGGAAAATGCCCCTGGGCTAGAAGAGTTGCTTCCTCCAAAAAGTGTTCCAAACTTTAAATACAGCGCTGAAAGTACAGAGGAACTTGCCGAGGGATGTGCTGTGTCGGCTGAACTGAGTAGCATGGTCAAAGGGAGGCAAGGTGCACGTGAAATCATGAAATGGATAGAAGAAAGTGTTGTTCCCAGTAATGGTTTGGAAGTGACTCTTGAAGTCATTGTTCAAACCCTCCTTAACATTGGTTCAAAAAGTTTTACCCATCTAATGACTGTCTTGGAGAGGTATGGACAAGTAATTGCTCACGTTTGTCCCGACGAAGAGAAGCAAATCATGCTTATTAGTGAAGTCAGTTCCTTCTGGAAAAACAGTTCTCAGATGACCGCTCTTACCATTGATCGTATGATGGGTTATCGCCTTATTTCCAATCTGGCTATCTTACAATGGGTATTTTCTCCTGCAAATATTGATCTCTTTCACACTTCAGGTCATCCATGGGAGGTATGCTACATACTGTAAAGCTTATGATTACATTATATTTCCTTGGCTTTACATCTATCACAAAAGGTTTTATGCTACATACGTGTAAGGGGGATATACCTGGTTTGTGGATGTTGTAGAAAGGAAATAATACACAAGTGGAATATGCCTATATTAATATGATATACTTAAATGAATCTTGGTTTGGGATTCTGTTCATTTGATTTATGTCTCATTCACATAGAGTATTGAAAATAAACAAAGTGAGTTTCTGAGGGCTTTAGTTTTCTGGATGCAGATTCTCACTAATACCTTGAATAAAACGTACAATCGTATAACCGATCTAAGGAAGGAGGTGTGTTCGCTGGGCAAGAGTGTGCAGTTGGCTGAAAAAGCTGCAGCAAAAGCTAAAGAAGAATTTGAGTTGTCTGATTCTAAGCTATCACTCATGAACGGTGAACCTGTAATGGGAGAAAATCCTGTTAGGTTGAAGCGTTTAAAATCAGTAGCTGAAAAGGCAAAAGAAGAAGAGGTATCTGTTCGTGAATCTTTGGAGGCAAAAGAGGCTCTATTATTGCGTGCACTGACTGAAAATGAGGTACATCTAATAATTTTTTTAATATCTCCTTTCATAAGTATAAATAAACTAATAGAAAATGCAGGAATTTGTGATTCTTATTCCTGCACGAAGTGAGTTTATTTAACATTGTTTCATAAAGTTTGTCTCTGACAACAAGTTAACATTATAATCCTTTTCACTTATATCGGTATTCACTAGTTTGTTTTGAAAAAATTAAAATGCAAAAGATTGTTGCTCTGCTATGACCATGGCTCTCAAGGTTTGATATGTTAGCCCCTTTTTCTCTTGCACTGACTTGGTGCACAATGCAGGCATTGTTTCTCTCTTTGTATAAAAGTTTTTCGAACGTGTTGGCCGAACGTCTTCCGGAGAACTCTGACACTACAATGTTCCATAGCCTTCTGGCTGAAAAAACAGAGGAAATGGCTCTAGATACAGAAGATGGATCAGCTATGGAGGTTGACAAGGAGAGAGAAAATGAACCAACAAGGTCTGTCATCCTTCCTATGCTCAACATTACCACACATGCAAAATGAACATATCAAAGTTTTGCAAGTATCGGTAGATTTATTAAACTATTTTGGATTGACAGTGCATCTAATGGTGAAAAGAGTCGGAATACCTATAGCTTAGGAGAAAATGAGCAATGGTGCTTAACAACACTAGGCTATGTCAAAGCCTTCTCTCGGCTATATGCTTCTGAGGTAATGTATTTTCTTCTAGTAATTGTAGAACAAGAGCTGTATATGGTGTTTCAAAACATGGATTTGATCCATTGAATTTTGGTTGCAGATTTGGCCACACGTTGAGAAGATAGATTTGGAAATCATAAATAACAACGCACACCCGTTATTCAAGAAAGCTGTTTATTGTGGTCTTCGAAGACAATACGACGAGTAATGACAAGCTATCACATAGCCAAGACAATATGGCAAGTAATGCCATCGGTTTGAATCCATTGAGTTTTGCTTGCAGGTTTAGTGGTTAATGTATGTTTGCCAATGTCAATTCTGCTTTCTCATATTGGCATTTGGAGGAATCTTGTTGTAGGAAGATTTTCTTCTAGAAGTTTAAGTTATATGTGATTAGAAGATTAGGTTTGGTTCTTTTGTATCAATTGAATAATTGTGTTTTATTGGTTTAACATTGCAACTTTTATTTTTTTGTTCCTTCAAATGAAATATTTTAACCACAAAAATAATAGTTCAAGCTTGAACTCTTGTGTAGCTAACAATAATTATGTGCTTTAACTAGGGTTGTTCATGGTTAAGTATGGACTGAAAATTCTGTCTGACCAGACCATAATAAATTTGGTTAAGTATGAACTCTTGGGTATGATCCGATTGAAAATATTAATAAATCATAAGTCAATAATACATCTTTTTGCTCCTTGGAGTCCTTTCGCCCTTCTGTATTTTTTAATTTTTATTGGAGATTTGTCATCTGTAGCTGCAGACAGTCTTTCACTCTTTGTTCAAGTGTTCAACTCGATTTAGTTTGCTTTTTCCGTTTCGGTCCCGCTCTTCCTCGTTCAACTCTTCGAGTTATCCACTCTTCCTCGCTCTTGCCTTTTGACCCTTGCCCGAGTTACCATCCTTGGTGCGTGTAGGTCACCAGTATTGTGTCTGAATTCCCCGCCTCTTGTTTCAGGTTTGACATATATAATTTTGAAAATGGTGAATAATCGATTGTTAATTGGAAGATGGAACATGATGGATCATAGAAGCCAAGGGGTATACATTAACGTTTTGTTCTATAATTAGCTAATATGAACTTTGTGGCTTTTGTGCGGTGTAGCGGATAACGGTGTTATCTTATAACTTTGAAATAAAAACTCGTCATATAATTTCATTTTTTTTAAAAAAAACTTTTATTTCTTAGTATACATTGAAAAGTTAAACTTTTTTTTTATGGTATTCACTTTATATATTTCATTTTAGCATTGTATACTATTAAAAAAATATTATTTGAAGTTAGGTTCAATAGAATCTCAAACAGGCCCGGATCTCATATTGACCGACCATAACCCTAAACATTAGGATCGGTCTTCAATCCATTAAAATGAGAAATTCGAATTTTAATTCAGTTTGAATTTAGACCGATGAAAACCCCCAACTTTATTCTTCTTAAGAACCCGGAAAAAAGTTAGATTAAAAAGTGTATCACTTATAAAGTCGAGAGGAACAAATTCTATCTACCCTACCAACAATGACAATGTGAGTTTCTATGGGATAAGATGAACTTCAAACCAATACAACATCACACACATTGCAAACAATGATTAATCGGATACTTGCAATGAAAATTTGGCCTATGTTAACTCTTTCAAATACTTCATTTTGCATTGAGATTAACATATTTTAACAAACAATGATGTTCACATACTATTGAAATCAATGGCAGTATCATACATCAAAGCTGATTCAATTACCCATTACGAATCGAATGAACAATAACTCCATGTATCAACCTCTCACTAATATCTCCCAAAGTACAAGTACTTGCATCATTAACACTTCCTAATCACCATCCCATAAATATTCAATTGGGTTCTCTTACATCTCACACTGTGAAAGCTTCAACTTCCATGTGGACCACTAATATATTGTCATAACCCTTATCTAGTAATATTATATATACATAAATAAAACATATACAATCATGATTGAAATTTGAAAAACCTAAAATATTGCCTTCCATTTGTACTGTATGTATGCTATTGCTTTGGGTAACTGGGTTGCCAACTCTTGTGCACATGGTCACCCCTCTATAACTAGTTTTTGATAAATCTTTGCTAATCAAAGTCAAGAGATAATTGACTTGTTTTTATTGACATGCAAATAAAAAATGTTACGTGGTACTATTGTGCATTTTAATATGGTTTTTATATATAAAAAAAAAAGTTTATGGGTAAATTATATCCCCTAAAATACCTCTCTTTATAGGAAACCACCTCTATATAGCATTATTTCTGATGAAATGTTTTACAAGTTTATTAAACTATTTATTTGTCAATTGATTCGTTTTAAAAAAAATTTACTAAGCTATACATTTCGGTTATTCACAATTACCTTTTATTTCTAGAACTTGTAAGGAAAAATTGGTTAAGAGGGTTACTTTGCTAAGAAATGATTTTTAAGAGTGATTTTGAGTAATATTAGTTTATAGAAGTGGTGTCCTCTAAAATTACATATTTTTAAGGGCAATTTTGTGTAAACTAAAAATACTTCTAAATTAGCATTTCCATTTTTTAAATTATTCATGGGTAAAAGTAAAATTTCAGACCAGATAGCGACCCATGTCCCAAGCATAAGAAAATGGTCAACTAAATAGTAAAATAGTTAGTGTAAATATAATCCATGAAACAGAACTGCAAAATCAGGTTAAAAAAAGAACATTGTTGGTTTAAAAGAGCCAAATATATAAACTCCAATTCAATAAATAAATAAAAACCCATTTTTTAAATAAAATTGCTTAGCAAATGATCTTGGGATAACCATTAGAAACTTCATATAATCATGCAATTGCACATCCAAAATCATCATTTCAAACAAAATAGTTTAATAAATAACCCATAAAGTTTCAATATCCGAACCAAGAACATTTTACCCTAATTTTCTTACAAAATGCTATAAATAAAAGGGAAAATTGCTACATTAATGCATATATATATATCTTTTAGCTCTATAGATTTTTTTGTCTAAAACATAAAAAGTGGCCCTAATAAGAAGCGGCGAGCAGTAACGTGGGCGAGGAACGAGGGACGGCGGCGGACGCGGCGGCGTAGCGGGAGGAGAAAGCGTAGAACTGATAGTAATAATCTTGGTCGTGGATGAAGCTTCCACTATCAAAGTTGAGAGAATAACTCAAAGGGTCATAATTGTAACAACATTTACCATTAGAGCACTCAAACCTTAAGTTATTACAATTTGAGGCCGTAGTTGTTGATGTTCTTCTAACGTGCAAGATTTGCTTCCCTTGTTCCATCACTTTCCTCATCAGCCTTCTTAGGCACCCACATGACGTCATATCAACTCCTCCGTTTGTATCGCCGGAGCTAGCGGCGGCTTCGGTGGCGGCGGTGGTGGGTGTGGTCTTTATGCGGCGGTGGAGACCCATTTATTGTGATCTAGAGAGTGATGAAAAATGGCTTCTTCTTTTTGAGGTTGGAAGTGGAGAGAGGATGAAGGTTAAAATATATAGAGACGTGGGTGGGGTAGTTGGTGGGCCATACGGTGGTAAATAATATTTTACTTTTACCGTCGTCGTGAAAATCAGTTTTTTTTACCACTTGGAACAAAGGATTTTCAGGATTTTTTTTCCTGAATTTTTTCACTCTATAAAACTAGGAACGGTATGAATAAAAATGACAAGAATAGAAAGTCTTTTTGGAGCAAATTCATAGTTTAAACTAAACTTAAATCCGGTTTAATTTAAATTGTTAAATTGTTGGTTTTTAAATTAACGGTTTAGGTTAACCAGCAGTTTCCGGCTTAGGTATAGATTTATAAAAAAAAATAAACCAGCGGTTTATATTGTGTTTTTTTATAAATAATAATTTAAAACTACGGTTTAGGTTAACCAGCATTTTGAAACTACATAAATGGAAGAAAAAAAAACTTTTACACTTCAAAAAAAGAAAAAAACTGTAGTTTAAAATTGCGATTTACTAAAAAAAAAACCGAAATAAAACCGGAGTTTTAAACAACTACTTCTTCAGGTGAATTGTAATTTTAAACTATAGCAGGTTCACCCCAAACATGAGACACTTAATTTTATTGTCAATATTTTTACTGCAATTTTGGTAACTAGGCCTTTTTGAGAAATTATAGTAGAAACTAGACTTTTTAATGTTTCAATTAAGTAAATATACTCAAACATTTTGTATTTATTTTCAAACTCTATACACTCTTCTCTCAAGGGTATCTACTAAACACAAAACTAGAAAAAGCCTATTAAACCAAATTGTTTCTATTTTTACTTCGTTCCTAATTTTCTTTTTCTTTTTTTTTAATCTTATTATTTAGGAAAATCCGGATTTTCATCTCTTGTTTTGTGGGTTCAAGCGTTCACAAATCACAACACAAGCACAAGTCTTCGTTGGAGATCGAAAGATGGGGACACTCCGAGCCTAGTATATAAGGTCGGTGAGTTACTCCTCCTATTGCCAATTGATTTTAGTATTGAACCTCGCCAGAATTTATGTGCTGGGTTTGGGCTTAATGCGCATGTGCGCTCGTATGCACATGACCCCGTTCAACCGATCCGTTTGTATAGGACTTTTACAGTCTTTCTTACGGTGGTTTAGTTATCGATAATATTAGACATTTGAGCATAGGGGTTTTATCATTTAGGTTAAGTTTTATACCTAGAGCCGCAAATAAAGTGACAGATAAAACCTGTAAGAGTGTATATACAGAGAGGAAACGAACAAGTATGTCCGATAAGTACACTCGAATTTGTTTTACTTTTAAAAAAATGAAGTTAAAGTTTGACATTTATTTGGCTAGTTTCGTGTGATATTCTCTTCTTAGATGGCTGCATCTAAGTAAGGCTAACATTAAAATAATCTTCTGGTTTGATAACATTGAATATTTGGAAGAACTAATTTTAGGTATTATATATTAAGAAGATTGGTGAAATATGACCCTTTTTATTTAGTGCATACCAATTAGTCCCCTCTAATTATTTAAAAATATAATAATTTTAAATTGAATCAATGGAGGGGTAAAAGGAAACTTACGAAAAGGTTAAAAAAAATTATATAAATTGTCATATTTGGGTAGATGAAACCCTAATTGATCTATAATCCCTAGCCGTACTCCATAACCGCCTGCAACCTTCCCGGCCCTAATGGAGACACGACTTTTACTACAACCTTCCCGGCGCTAATGGAGTTGGAGGAGGAAACCGTCACTCCACCGTAGTCGCCCGCAGTTGCAGACACAAACCTGCGTGAATCACGGTTGCGGAACAAACACAGTGCCGCCGCCGCCGAATAGTATCAGAGAACTGAGATGTCGGCGCAACCGAGCCAGCAGTTGCAGATCTGCAGGCCTTCGCAACCGAGCCCAGCCCCGCCCACCTCCGCCTCTAACGATGTCGGCGCCATCCACCTCCGCCTCTAGCGATGTCGGCGCCACCGAGCCCCGCCCCAGACCGCCATTGTTGCCCACCTTCCTCCTGTAGACCGCCATTGTTGCAGCCGCCTGCGTGGACCTTCATTGTCGAAGGTTGCGAAGGATGTCCTCCCGCCTCGCGCCAGCGCCGCCTCCAACGAAATGCCATCCAGATCCGCCTCTGACGATGTCGGAGCCACCGAGCCCAGCCCCGCCCCGCCTCTGACGATGTGAGCTACTTGATAAAAAAGAAAATAAAAATATTCGAAATATTTTTGTTAATTTACAAAAAATCACCCCAAATTTTGTATTACATTTTTTACCCAAATTTTTGAAATTTACATATTTTATAAATACGGGATATTGACTACATATTTTATGTATATAATTGGGCTTGTGTAACTCGAATGAGCTTGAAACAAAGACGGGTTTGTCTAAACGACAAGCTTGTGTAAGCGACGGATTTGTGTAAATAAAAATTATGTATTAACATTGTGTAATTGAACTTGTGTATTAAGCATTATTAACTAATACCGTGTATGAACAATAGAATACACGAAGTTTAATTAGTCCAGCTGGTATAAGGGGTGAGAGGAACAGTTGTCGAGAGTTCGATACTCACTAGCAACAACATTAATATTTTGAGGGAGAAAATTTAAAAACTTGTACTACAATGTACCACTGTAATTTTTTCTATCCTTTTATTATAATTTTGTATTTCACTCTTCTAATCGATTATTGTGATATAAGATTTGCAGCGATAAATAATAAGTATATTTCAAACAATAAATATATTATACATATTTACGACTCATTTTTAACAGGTTATTAAATTATTATTTTTTTATAATCCGTCGGGTCTACGTGGAGGGAATGCAAGTAAAGTAAATCTTACACATAAACATTTGGAGTTCCATCTTAAAATCAGTTGGCAATAGAAATGGTAGTCATATATCTTATATGTTAGGTTCGAGTATTATCATATGGTGTCCCTCCACACATCTTAACACATCCTAACACGGGTAAATTGGTTAACTAAGCATTTTATCACTATTCTTTAATAGAGTATTCATACCATAAATTCAATTAGTAAATGTACTCTAATTTAAGTCAAATTTTCATTTATAATATAATTATATATAAGTTAAATTAAAGGGGGTATACAAAACAAAAGCTAATAAAAAAAAGCTATTAACCCAATTATTTCATAAAAAAAACTATTACATATCCGGCATAGTCGTATTCATTTTTCCTTTACTTTTTGAACGAAATTAGCTTTTTTTTATTACGGCTCCGTAATATATAGCCGGTAATCTGGTACAAATAGCATATTTTATGCGATGCTAGAACATTTACCAAATTAACAATAAATACACGAATCACTTCCTAATTTTAAAAACAAATTGATCGACGAAAGAAAAATATTGTAACTTGTTTGCAAGTATGGGAAGTGGGAAGGGGATTTTAATGTGTATATATATATATAATAGACAACATTTAAGCAAGTGGCACATTTGTTGGTAGTGTCAGATATTGTTTAATATATTATTGAACTGCAAAAACTGGTGAAAAAAAACAAACGGTCCCTATCTCCAATTTCATATGTTCCCATTAATTCCACGTCACCGTGACATTAGCACATTCAATAAACAACATTGTTTGCATTAACGTTATAAACTTATTATAGTAAGCCACTTCCTACAAAGGCATTTCATTCTATCAAGTCTTTCAATCCCACACCTCCTTGGTTATTATAGAACTTTTAATGTTTATTTATGGACCCTATTTTGTTTAGGGTTTATATATATTTGTCACGTTATTTCTTCTATGTTATTCTAGTTGTAATATGAATTTAAGAATGCTTGTTAAAACATAATTTTATATAGAGAGAGTATAGATCATATGAGAAAAGGTTTATCATAACGTAATCATAAAAAGAGATTCGTAATTATTATTAGTTTTGTTATAAATATATCCTATCGTTTAATGTATTATTCGTAGTTATTGTTGGTTGAATGAATTATTCGTAGTTATTATTAATTATGATATTTACTCTAAATCTCGACCCTTAATACTCACCATCCAACGGTGTACGATTGTTCTCGTGATTACACGATAAGTTTGTTCTCATGGGAACCGCAATATATATATATATATATATATATATATATATATATATATATATATATATATATATATATATATATATATATATATATATATATATATATATATATATATATATATATATATATATATATATATATATACACACTACATTTTCTTAATAAATCACTTAAGGATTGTGTATTCTCGTTTTCTGGTCCTTTTTTATATATATATTTTTGTTATAATACAAAAAATACTATAAATATGATTATCGGTATTTTTTTGTTTGGTTTTTAGTGATAACAGAAAATTATAATATATGATAATCTTCTCTTTTTAATATAAAGTTGGCTGCATATGGAAGCTCATGTCTAGTGTCCACACTGTGGAACCATGTTCTCACTTCTCATCTTCAATTTTACGCACTATTTTATCTTTTTAAATCAATTTAAAACCTACATAAATGGCCTAAGAGTATAAATGTCTTTTTACCAAACTATTCCCATTCTCTACTTGTATATCTACATTACACTTATATTTATTATTCACCAACAATCAATAAATTATTATACTACCAAAAAAAAATCATATTTATGGATATATAGAATAAGTAAGATGATTATAGATGTTGTTAATTGATTAACCATCTTAACGATCCATTTTTTAAGGTTGAAGAGTTTGTGCTAACAAGCGTATCTAAAAAAAGTTTATTTAAGGTAATGATTCGTTAGCCTATACGGCACGTATGTATTTTACGTTTGAAATAAAAATTAAAGAATTCTAACTTGTGAAATTGATAATAAGGTAAAAGGTAGGTAGAACTTCTAAATTAGAGTTCGAAAATATTTCGAATATTTTTATATTCTCTTTATCAAGTAGCTCACATGCATTTGGACGTTGTTAATATTAATAAACGCATCCCAAATATTTATCTTAGAGAATATTCTTACAATGTAATAAAAAGGATTCTAATTAAGACATTTTGGTTCCATGAATGAGATGAACGTACAATTTTAAAAACCAACTAAGACAACCCCACTAATTATATTCTTGACGACTAGTTCTACTCTAACTATGACATTTCTGCTATTATTTATTTCTTTGTTAGTATTTTTTTTTTTTTTGAGATATTAAGTTCTCATATCGAAAGTTGAGACCACTTCGATTCTAATATATAAGGTCGGTGGGTTACTTCTCCTATTGTCAATTGATTTTATGATGGAACCTCATCATCACTTTTGTTGGGTATGTGATTAATGTGCATGTGCGTTCATATGCACACGACCTCCGCTTTACCGGTCCGTATCGGATTTTGACATTTTTCATCAACTGGTATATTTTTATAGCATAAAGTTTTTCTATAGTAATTAGTTTTAATTAAAAAAACTCAAATAAAACTTATGATTGGTCATTCTTCCAAACAAGTAAATTCGACTTTTTCTATATTGTTGTTAATTCTTTTCTTGCGGTTAGGTCGGCCGTCAATTTTTTAGTGTCTGATATATTACATTTATTTGAAAATAAGTGTTTCTATAAAATGAATTATTGCATGTAAATGTGATTACCTATAAGAAATGTTAATTAGTAGGATTCCTAGGTTGAGGTATAACATCACGTGATACCTACTAACGTTAATACGATGTGAAAAAGTGTGGGGGGGCAACGCAATCAATCACGTGAGATTATGTTCGATAACGTTCTAATAAATATTATATTTTATACACTATGGTTCTAGATTTGAGGGCAATGACCGACCCTTGACTCACTTATTAGAACCAACTTTGACTTCATGCATCAAACAAACAAACAAACAAACAACTTATGTTAATATATAATAACGGATTTAGGCCCTAATCACCCAATTTACTCATAGCTAAAACGTCAAACTCGTAACATTTTCACTTTTGATATGAAGCTTTGTTCCCTCACATCTCCTAAGTGTAATTGTTTTTCCAACACCTCTGAAGTGCAATCGTCTCCCCTAATCATCTTCAATATGTTTTCTCACCGCTCGGTTAACACTTAACGACACGTTTTAAAATTGACTAATGTTATTGGATAAACTATCGTAATCTATGTCCACAATTAGAGTCTTAAATCCGACAAACCCAATAAATCGAGACTCAAATGATCAAACGGCTCTGATACCAAGTAAAATTCCAGTGAAGTTTCATTCTTATACTATATGTTATTATCTCTTTATTATCAATGTGAGAACATTTGATATCATGTTAAAATCCGACACAAATGAAGTGTAGTGTAAAAGGGAAGGGAATATATGATAGTCTATATTATTCTTGTTACCCTAATTAGTTATTCTAGAATATTTATCTTTCCTTTAATCACGTTACCGTTATGGTATTGTATGTATATATTCTTTCTTTTCCGTGTGTAACACATCCATGAATATACAAGATTTATATTAATATAGTTCTTACATGGTATCAGACGATTAAACGATCCTCAAACTCATTGAATTTCCGCAATACCTTCGAGCATGGCACCAAATGCCGCTCTTGAAACCACAAATCCCTACTACTTGCATCCTTCGGATCACCCCGGAATCTCTCTAATCTCGGTGATCCTCAAAGGAGAAAACAACTTTTCCGAGTGGAAAAGAAACATTGTTAACGCATTTCGAGCCAAGCGAAAGCTTGGCTTCGTTGATGGATCGATCAAGTGTCCTGAAGAAACATCCTTCGAGTTTCAACATTGGGGTCCGGTGAACTCGATGATCGTAGGCTGGATACTTCAAACAACAGATTCGTCCGTCCGATCAACGGTCTCAAATCTGGATTCGGCTAGAGAGCTTTGGCTCGAGCTTGAACAACGGTACTCCGTTGGCAACGGACCTCGGATCCTCAAACTGCGGGCTGATATTGGTCAGTGTCGACAACAAGGGCAAACGGTCTCCACCTACTTCGGACGCTTGAGACAGCTATGGGACGAACTTGCGGCTGCATTGCCGTCATCCAAAACACTATGTGCGCCGTGTTCCAAGCTGTTATCGGGTGAGAGGGATGTCGAACGAGTACACCAATTCCTAATCGGACTTGATGATTCGTTTAACACACTCCGCTCCAACGTAATATCTAAAGAAATTCTACCCTCTTTAAACAAAGTCTATTCTTTGGCTATACAAGAAGAGTGCACGCACGTAACTCCAAAAGACGCCGAAAATCAACTAGAAGCAATGGCGTTGGCGGCTCGTTTTTCTCGACCTCAAGGTAAACAAGATAAATCTCACTTGATGTGTGCTCATTGTAATAAATCAGGTCATCTCAAGGAACAATGTTTCAAGATTGTGGGATATCCCGAATGGTGGAACAACGGAAAAGGTGGATCGAATATACAATATGGATCAAATTCCAAATCTTCATCACATTCTGCGGCTGGTGGGACTAAAGTACAACAGCACCAGGCTGGCACAAGTCACGCTGTCCGCAATTTTGGATTAGCCTCAGCTGCTGTTGAAAATACTCTACACGAGACGGATCGATCTACCATGGGAGCGTCTCTTACGGATTCACAATGGTCCGATCTCTTTGAAAAATTTAAAGATTTTCATGCCGCATCGAACGAATCTATGTCAGGTAACGAGACAAATTTTTGGATCTTAGATAGTGGAGCCTCATTTCACATGACAGGTAATATCGAAATGTTTACTAGATTAACTAAAACAAAAATGCATATTATTAAACTTCCTAACGGAACGTTACAAAATGCAACTCAAGCAGGAAATATCATTTTAAGTCCGTATTTTAAATTATCAAATGTTTTATACGTACCGGGTTTAAAATGTAACTTAATTTCATTAGCTTGTTTAACTAGTGATTTTAATTGCATAATAACCTTAACATCAAAACTCTGTATTATACAGGACCTAGCTTCGCGGATGCTGATTGGAGCGGGTGAACCTAAGGATGGCGTGTTTTGGCTTCGTTTCTATAATTTCCCTTTTTCAATTTTAGCAACTACTCGGGTTGATCCGATGGATAATATGTCATCACTTTGGCATAAAAGACTTGGACATCCAGCATTTGAATTTCAAATAAAAAATTCCATTATTAATAAAAATGTTTCTAGTTCTTTTAAAAATCATCCTTGTGATATTTGTCATCGAGCCAAACAAACCAGATCATCTTTTCCCAAAAGTGTGTCACATTCTACTTCTACTTTTGATATTATTCATTGTGATTTATGGGGACAATATCGTTTCCCAACCATATGTGGAGCTACTTATTTCTTAACTATTGTAGATGATTACTCAAGAATAACTTGGGTTTTTCTTATAAAATCAAAAACCGAGGTTGTTTCGATTTTTACCCAATTCGTTAAAATGGTTCAAACACAATTTAATAAAAATATTAAACGTGTTAGAAGCGATAACGGATTAGAATTTTTAAAATTAAAACAATTATTCTTGGAGAATGGAATTATTCATGAAACTTCATGCACCTATACCCCACAACAAAATGGTAGAGTTGAACGTAAGCATCGTCATTTACTTAACGTTGCACGCGCTTTACTCTTTCAATCTAGTTTACCTATTCATTTTTGGGGACACGCAGTGTTAACGGCGTGCTATCTTATCAATCGCACTCCTTCTCCTATCCTTGATCAAAAATGTCCATTTGAAGTGTTTTTTAATAAAAAACCGGATTATCAACATCTAAGAATTTTTGGATGTCTATCATATGCTTCTATTTTACCTAAAATTTCAGATAAATTTTCACATCGTTCAAGAAAATGTATTTTTATTGGATATCCGAGTACTCAAAAAGGTTGGCGTCTTTACGATATCGAAAATGATATTATTTTTGTTTCAAGAGATGTTCAATTTTATGAAAATAATTTTCCATTTAATAATGTTTCAAATAACTCCTCTTCTACAATCTCCAATTTGAAGTCTACTGATGTTTTTGAAAACCCTAATGTCAAGGTGTCCGACGTTTTTGTCTCCTCTGATCATGCTTTTAAAAATGCCAATTTAAACAAAAATTTACCTTTTTTATCTCCACTTTTATTTGCTGAATCCACAGATTATGTTTCCAATATAGCACCGATAAATTTGGACACTATATCTCCTGCTGCTCTTCCTACCCAATCCACCGAGATTCAAGCTCCACCTTCGCCGATTCAGGAAATTGTATCAACACAGTTGCCTTTAACAACCGACGAATCTCAGCCCAATATATCATCCGATATATCTCCCATTAATTTGTCCCATACTCCAACCGATACAGTTTCCATTCATAACAACCCATCGGATAATTCGGCATCATCCCCTTCCTTACAAGTATCACCTCCCTTACGCAGAAGCTCAAGATCTCTTATTCCTAATACTAAACTCAAAGATTATTTTTGTGAATCTCTCCTACCAAAACACACACCTCTAGGTAATACCTCTCCATCAGCATCAGGTAAGATCTTCTATCCCATATCAACTCAAACTCCTTTTACTAACATCTCTGTGTCGTATAAGGGCTACACCAATGCCTTGACGGGCTTACACGACCCTTCAACATATAAAGACGCAGTAGCTCTCCCGGAATGGCGGCAAGCGATGCGCAAAGAAATCGACGCTCTTCAACACAACAACACTTGGGTTCTTTCGACACTTCCTCCGGGAAAGAAAGCGATTGGGTGTCGATGGGTTTTCAAAACCAAACTCAAAGCCGATGGTTCCGTCGAGCGTCACAAAGCGAGATTAGTCGCTCTCGGAAACCGTCAAAAGCAAGGTATAGATTATACAGATACATTTGCTCCGGTTGCTAAACTTGTATCCGTCAAACTTCTTATTGCAGTTGCTTCATGCCGTCGATGGGAACTTCATCAAATGGATGTACATAACGCCTTCCTTCACGGTGACTTACTGGACGAGGTATACATGAAAGTGCCTCCCGGATTCGCCATATCAGACTCAACCAAAGTTTGTAAACTACGCAAATCTATTTACTGTCTCAAACAGTCCCCACGGAACTGGTTTCATAAGTTGAGTCAAGCCCTCTTTCGAGCCGGATTTGAACAGTCTCGGGCTGATTACTCTCTCTTTACCTTTAAGCGTCCAGGTATTCATATTTACATACTTATTTACGTAGACGATTTGATAATAACAGGTAATAATTCTGTTTATATATTGCGTTTCAAAAATTACCTTCGAACATGTTTCTCCATGAAAGATCTGGGCAAGTTACGCTATTTTCTTGGTATAGAAGTTACTCATACTCCGCAGGGTATTATTCTCGCTCAACGTAAATATGCTATGGATATCTTAGCCGAGACGGGTACACTCGGATCCAAACCTACAACATTTCCCATTGAACCAGGCTATGTTTTGCCTAAAGATCACACCAACGAATTCGAAGATCCGGAGCGCTACAGAAGATTAGTGGGACGGCTTATTTATCTTACCATTACACGTCCGGATCTCACTTACTCGGTACATGTCCTTTCACAATTTATGCAAAACCCGTCAGTACAACATTGGAATGCAGCCTTGCGTGTGTTACGATATCTTAAGACCAATCCGGGTCAAGGTATATTTTTCTCTAATTCGTCACCTTTACAAATAAATGCATATTGTGATTCCGACTATGCTTCATGTCCTATTACTCGTCGTTCTATAACGGGGTTTATTGTGTTCATTGGCGAGTCTCCTATCTCATGGAAGTCTAAAAAGCAAAACACGGTGTCAAGATCATCCGCAGAAGCCGAATATCGTGCCATGGCATCAACAACTTGTGAAGTCAAGTGGATTAAATCTCTATTGCTTTCCTTGGGGGTGTTTCATGAACAACCTATCAACCTATGGTGTGACAACCAAGCTGCTCTCCACATTGCGTCCAATCCGGTCTTCCATGAACGAACCAAACACATCGAGATTGATTGTCATGTTGTCCGGGATGAAGTTCAAAAGAAGACTATCCGTACTCTTCACATACGTTCCAACAATCAATTGGCCGACATCTTCACCAAAGCTCTTGGCCATAATTCCTTTCACTACATTATGGGCAAGTTGGGCATTACCAAGATTCATGCTCCAACTTGAGGGGGAGTGTAAAAGGGAAGGGAATATATGATAGTCTATATTATTCTTGTTACCCTAATTAGTTATTCTAGAATATTTATCTTTCCTTTAATCACGTTACCGTTATGGTATTGTATGTATATATTCTTTCTTTTCCGTGTGTAACACATCCATGAATATACAAGATTTATATTAATATAGTTCTTACATGTAGAATAAGATTGTGTACATATGAACGCACAAACACGTTAGACCCAAACTTGACACAAAGCCTCATTGAGTTCCATCCTTAAAACAATTGATCATAGCAGTAGTCCACCAACCTTATATATCGAGTAATATTAAAGTCCGACACATAAACTCAATGAGATTTCATCATAAAACCAATTAACAATAAAAAAGAGTAACTCACCAATCTTATATACTAGGCTTGTTATCCTTTTACTATCGTTGCGATAACATTTTATTCTATACATTTAAGACGAATAATGGTAGGAATTGATCAAAACACAAAACAACACGATTTACACTAGGGTTAACTTCTTAAAATATTTCAATATTCAGAATATAAAACCAACTAAACTATCCAAATAAAATCAACAACTTATCTCAAAAATAAGTAGTGGGTATAATATAAATAGTTTATCCTTTTAATTATCAGAAGAATGCTAGAGACTACATATGACACCTTCCCTCACTTTCAGCCTTTGACTTCTGGTATTGTTTTGGTTGATTTGGGTGAAAATTAATTGAGCTTCTTTTAGTCGGCGTGGTGAAATTTATTTGTATAAAGTATATAAAATATTTCTTTTAGTGGATGAAAAAAAGGCAAATATAGTGGGGAATTTAAAGTGGTGCAGAAGTAAGATGTGCAAGGATGATGTCTCTGGCTACTTGCATGTTACTTCTGATGCCTCTGGCCCCAGCAATACAACAATTTTCCAATCACAACTATCTGCTTTCTACTTTCTATACATTTCGATAGCTTCACTCATCTCATGGAAAGCCAATTACTCTTTACATTGTTTACATACTACATAAACCCTAAATATTGGATACTTTTGAATAAGATCTATCTACCCGGTCCGATTCATTTCGGGTCAATCAAACCTTTTGAATAAAGTAGATCCATCTGATCCGAGTTATTTCGGATCAAATCAAATGACTCCTAACCTGTGCATATATGCATATTTATAGACAAGTTTCTCATTCTGACACAATCTAACAAGGAGCATCAGTTCAGTACAATAACTTACATATATGCATTCATGATTCATCAATCATGCTCTGGACAGTTTATGTTGAAAGTTCGACAGGATTTTCATATCAAACTTGGAAAGAGCAACAAATTCAGACAAGATTACAGGATTTTTATTCAATATGAACAAGGGGGAAATAATACAACTCAATATGAATACAATACAATCACATACTTAGCAAGTTTGAAACCTGACTAACCAAACTTACCAAAGTACAGAACATCACACATTATCTAAGCTACCATCAAAAATTATACAAAGCCGATGGTTAACATCCGCTGTTTATTGTATCAAACGGGGTTGATGAGCACAATGTGTGTGTAGTAAGGTCGGTCTGCTCTAGAAACTGATCTCACATGGTGCATGGAAAGTTCTCCCACGACAAATGTGTTCAAGGTTTTCTCCCATGTATGAGCAAAGTGGTGATACTTCAACACCTGAATTTCAATCTCAAATGGTGAAAATCGGATCGTGTGAATATCATAATGGTGGTCTATAGAGATATAGAGGATGGAGTATTACCAGTTGCATAAAGTGGCACTGAGTGTGTTATGAAGCCACCGGCAGCACAGACCCATCGGGCATGCAGACGAAGAAGCAGCAATCTAGCACTGTCTGGTGTGTCAAAACTTGCGCCATTGGCATTTTTCACTGGTGCAAATTCTTCCTCACGAATAACCTGATATGATAATCTCAAAGTCAATAGTGTGATTTACCTAACTGATACTCTTTTCTATTTGAGGTATACAAGGCAAGGAGAAAAACCTCAAACAGTGCAGTAGAAGGAGCATAAGTGAAAGCATCAAAAATAAATTGCTCTAACTTCAGCCCCAAGGTAAACCCATTGACTGAAGGAATTTTCTTTTCTGCCAAATGGTAACTACAGCAAATTTGTAAATGCCATATTAGATAAGGGGAGCTGTATAAGGTATCAACAAAATAAAATGCTAAGAGTTTATATGCCTTCATGCAGAATACATCAAATAAAAAACCCGAAAAGATTATCCTACTTACATGCTATCTTTCTCCAGACCAGTTGCTACTTGGTTCAGAAAATCCAAAGTAAACATATGTAAACAAACCTGCACATTTACAATGGTAAACATTGCCAAAACTCAAAAGTTGAAAACAATATATTTTAGAAAAACAGGCAGAATAATCTATAAAGTATATCTAAAAGGTTAATATTGAGAGTTCCACTGTACAATAAAGACACAATTCCATCCCAAGTGTTTGCATTCAGAATTACAGTTGAATACGGAGGGAATTCAATATTAAATTTGCTCAACAGAAGCCGAACCAAAAGCTAACAGATTGTGAAAACTGAAAAGGTTTTGTGATTTCAGTTGACAACTTATTAGAGAACCAGCTACTAAATATGTGAATAACAATTTTGAATAACCGTAAGTCCGTAACATTAAGCTTTTTGGAATAAATAATTTTGAAAGCTTTGCTGTTGCACCAAATGAGCCAAGTTAATGAAAATTGAAAGCAGATTGTAGTTCAAATATCTCTTTGTGAGGCTTTTGATTAATCTGCAATTGCAACATAGTATTTCACCACTATCATAATATTCTAACAACAGGGCCAAACAGACAGATAAAAAAGTTTGAAAGAGGAAAAATGAAATACATTACTCCAACAATAACGAAGCCGCCCAGTTTCCTGGTTGATTGCACTAGCCAGTGATGAATCCAACTCGCTGTACTCAACAACAGCCAATGGTCCACCTTTTCCTCGTCGAACAAATACACCGACTTTTTCTTGAGGATATGCCTGTAAATTAAGATGTCATGATTTTCCATCATTTAATTTGCAAGATATCTAAGAGCCTGAAAAACAAAGACTGATGAATTGTGACGGTTCAAATCATCTACTATCATGATTCCTAGTTAATTAATTTACAGGAGCAAACATCAATTCTATTCAAAGCATGAAAGGGGTGTTCCAATGAGCTCAATATTGCAGAGACGGCCATATGGGTTAGCATACGAGTAGATCTATATGCACCACAGGACACCAACTCTTAGAGGTCCACCCACCTCTTCTTCATGGATGTGAAGTACAATTAAAGTAATTGACAGCAATTTTAGCAAACTAGGCTACGTGAGTATTTCGAGTTCTTCGTATCAAGAACAAAAGATATAATGTGGAAAGGTGTGTTGTTGTTGCCAAGTGTGAGATATTACCTATATGTTACCAGGCTGTTGTTATCGAGACAATATGATAATAGATGCTGCATTTCTTTTGATAATAACCGAAAAGCATAAATGGATTCTTTTGGAATTTTGAAAGATATTCCTTAGCTGATTATAATATTGTGCTGCAACAGCAAGCAAGAAACCTTTCAAGCTAGAATAAATCAGAAAGCTTAGCACACAATTCTGACCAACAGAAAAAACTGGAAGTTTGATTTTACACTCGAGACAATATGATAATCAAGGAAGTTTAAAATTAGTTAATTTGCATAGATGTGAACATACCTTACGGACAACTTTTGCAGCAGCTGAGACGCTTTTATCAATGAAATAACCCAAGAAAGTTGGATCAGCAACCCGGACCTGTTTTACAAATAGAGAAGAGAGACCAAAGGCAAAACAAATTAGCTGAGTAGGAATATATAAAGCCCAATTGATGCCACAGAAAAGGAACATTATAGTATGAACTTACAAGGGCATTATCTACACCATAGCAATCAATATATTTGACCCCTCTTGAAGCCATATCTTCTAATAACCTTGAAGATTTTAAGGCTAAGCAAATGGAGCAAGTCAATAATTGACAACATAAATGAATGGTTTATAATTTATAGTGGAGATCATAGACCCAAATACTTACCTGTGTAAACTCCTCCATTTCCATCAGGAGACTTTGCTACCTGCCATCATAAATGACCAAATTGAGGGACAAAAGATAGTCACACAAAGACTGAGAATTCATTCACCAGCATTAACCTGACGCCTTAATCCACATTTGGCCAAGCATGTCAAATATTGGTAGGATAATATCTTCCCAAGACAAATGGGAACATTCTTGAGAGGATCCGCATGAGAACGGAAAATTGTCACAAGCACACAGTTTAATTTGCCATTTCATTCTCATACAAAATACACAGAGGGAAAATATATAAATGTGAAGAAAATTGTATAGTCCATAAATAAATATATTGGCCATTTCATTAATCCCACCAAGCAACTCCATTGTCATTGAGGGAATTAAAAAGGAAACTGGAATTGCACATGCCAGAAAAACACCACACAGAATCAACAAACAGGGAAAGGGAACCAAATTCTTAAGTTGGAACACACAAAAAACAGCTCGAGCTTCATGAAGTTTCAACAATTAATGACACGGTCCCACATTTAATACATCTCTATTTAATTTTTAAAGGAAAATATTCAGTTTTATTCATAACTATTATGCATCACATTTAGTGACAAGTAGAAAAGGTATTCTCTTTTTATTCCTACCATACTCGCAAAAAAGATTTATTTGCTGACAAGTGCTTCGAGAACATAGATTACTTACACCTTTCCGAAAAGTCATGTTTAGGCAACAAGAAATCTTAGATGAATCATGGAGTTTAGAAAGGAAAGGAGAAAACGTACTTTGTATGGAGTCTCCATGACAAATCTTCCATCTTTCGATATACAAGGTATAGTCCCCTGCTGGAAGAAGGTTACCTGGATATAACAGAAAAATGAAATTCATTCAAGATTCTCCATGCATCTAGGCAAAAAAACTGATGAAAGCAAACACTGAATCCAGTATGTAGACATAATTACTTGATCAGCCTCTAGGCCAAAGTACTTGTGACTGTCAAAGTATTTTCGTGTGGCTTCATCGGTAAACGGGCTGGTCATTATATACCAGTGAATTGGAACAACAGCAGACGAACCTGTAGAACAAAACAACAAAAGAGTTAGCTTAATGCATTATACAAATGGAGCATATAAAAATCAGTAAAGAAGCTTACTATCATTCACTGTTTGAGCTGCTAGTTTTTGCATACACAATATTCGTTCAGCTTGAAGTTGAAAGAGTGACTTTCTCGATGGAAGGCCAATGTCTGAGCATGTTGATAAAACAGGAGTAAAAACTTACAGCTTCTCAAGAAACGAATAAAAAATATGTCAGCATACAAACTAGATAACAGAAAGTAGCAAAGGAAAACACCCGTACATGATTATAAGAGACGAAGAGAGCGGTATATTTTTCTTCAATTACCCCAAAAGGCCAAAACGAAGCAATATCAGTTTTTAACTAATTAAAAGCCAAAATCCTCTCTCCTGGATGTTGCTCTAATTGTTAATGATCTAAACCACTATGATGTATGCGTAACTGAAACAGTCACTTACCGAAGCAGCCCTTTGGATCCGAGCTTCCGAGTCGGGTTCCCTGCATTCGGTAATAGTTAAAAAAAAAAAAAAAAGAGGATACATTCTTCTAGAATCGTAGGGACAAGTACAAAGCCTTTGACACCCAACGTGGTTTTGGTTTGGTTATGATTCGACATAGTAAGCATATATTAAGTTTTCCAACATGACCAATAAAAATAAAAATTTATATAAAAAGGGACAAAAGGTTCAATTTGAAAGGGATCGTGTATTATGTTTGATTATGACAGCTCTAATAGAGCTACCATTGCCAACAGAGTCCCTCTGCTCCATACACCAAATATTGAACCACAGTACCACACTTTTGAGTTCAAAGACATGTAAAGTTGACTGACCATATTAGAAAGACAACAAACTCTTTCTACCAATTACAAGTACTAATTTGAAATGGATAGTGTATTATGTTATATTGAATTTTCGAAAGCAACATGAGATTCAAATAACAGATATAATCAGAAATAAGAGTGGCAACAATGCTGAGCAAAATCAGCAACGCAATATCCAAAATCACATAAGATGTTGTCAAGAAGAGAAGGCAAGTCCACAGGATTTAACTGGGCATGTGTACTCAATCTCATTGGAAATTATAAAGGGTTCAGCATCTCCACATGCTGAATTCTAGAGTATCTAAGAAAACTTTGATGCATAATTAAGCTCTTCCAAAACATTATTTCTCCCTCCTGTTTGTCAACTAAACAATTGCCTTGGCATTTCAAACATCTAAGAGATTAGGATAACGAGTGAGACCTTGGGTTGCCCTTCAAAATTGAATAATGAGAAATATTGAAAGGCAGTCATGGCAAAATCTTTACCTACATTATAGATCAATTCCTGGATGTTCACTCAGTAATTGAACACTTATACAGTAGAGATGCAATAGGGAACTTTTCTGTACGGTATCATTTTTTTCATCACAATGAAACATGAAATAGACATTTATCAAGTGTCAATCGCCATGGAACTTAAACGGACCAGTGATATAAATTTAGCGTTGTTCATTATGTTTAGATGCATGCCAATTATGCAAAAGGATGGCTGTGCATAAGTACAATATGCCCTACTTTCCCAATAAAAGGCCTCCATCATTATTAATACCATGAGTGTAAAGGTGAACAGAGCACACCAACTTTGATAATTCCATTATTGTGTATAAACTTCACATCTCAATAATATAAGTTATGAGCATATCTACTTAAAGGCGTAATAATACAAAGGAACAAAAAATCGACATTATTACAGAGCCCAAAAAGTAGGAAGCACACACGAAAAGCATCTCCTATTTTTTTATTCATGAAATAGCAATCGGTTGTACAAATAAAAACTTAGTAGAATAATCAACTTTTAGCAAGAATGAATAACCTCTCACAGAGTCACAGGCACAAATCGGCCAAAAATAATAGTATGACAATGGTAACGCCAGTAGTGATGATTGCACAAAAAGCAATAACAAGACTAAGGTATCATTACTAACATATGAGGAATGAGGATCATATACCTGGCCACCAGATAAAAGTAGAACAGCCAACTTCCCATCATGGATCGCCTTCATCCCCATCTTCCACCATCTCTCTCTATCCTCAGCAGTTCTCACATCCACCGTCGAAACCATTGCCTCAGGCACTGGCTCTATTGCCGCCACTGGCAATGCTATTGCCGACAAAAGAGGATTAATAAACAGATTTTAGTTCAAAATTAAATTAACATCAGAAATGAATCATAGACACCTTGAGATCGAATCGAGCATCGAATGATCCGGTCGATCCTTGGAACATCTAAGCTCTGCAAACCAAGTAATAAAAACATTTCACTCACACGAGGAAATCGCGGTTTTAAACAAGCGAATTCCGTCAAAGAAAGCATCAATTTCGAAAAAATCAAACCAGATCGACGAAAGTAAAGTCAAATAAGCAACAATGAGCTCTCAAGTTCGTCAACGAAACGCAAACATCGGGAGAACAAACAAAATGACCTCGATATCCTTGATGAGAAGATCGCGTTCATCAGGGGAAAGCTCGTCCCATAGAGCGAAGACATCTTCCTGACCGTAATCCTTAAGCCTCTCCAGAAGCGCTTGCGGCGGAGAATGCGAGAGTGTCGGCGAAGCATGACCGTTGCCGTCAACCGCAACTCCTACTGGTTCTCTCATCTCTCTCCACTTGTGCAAGAGATCTTGCTTCGATCAGGGTGGAGGCGTCGGTGGTTATGGCGGCTGTCACCGAAAATCGAGAAATAGAGAGAGATTGAAGAAGTGAGAATCAAGGAAGATGAAGAATGAGTATAGGAGGGGCGAGGATAGATTATTTTAGATATACAGATAGAGCTTTCGCCAACTCTGCTGCTAACAGCCTAACTGATATTTTTTTACTTTTTCACCTTTCTAAATAAAAAAAAAAAAAATCGGACGTATGGGCCTAACAGCCCATTGGGCCCATCACCCATACCATGGTTAAATATTTTCGTTACAGTACACAAAATTACCCTTAAATTAGGTGAATTTTGATACAAAATCATCTCTAGCATTAAAAACTATACAGAAATTTTCATAAATTACTCTCTTGTTTAAAAATTTTCACCAAAAACTAACCATAAAAAGATTTATTGAAGGTTGAAGGAAAAAAAAACTGTATTAATAGTTTTGTATGATTTACAATTTAAAGAGTAATTTTATGCAAAATAACTTTATTTAATGATAATAAAGTGTATTTTTCACAATCAACTAATAGTTATTTGTGGAGATAAATTTTTCATAATAACCAAAACTAAAATAGATATTGCTTCTAACTTTTGACAAACTTGTAGTCTACTTTTGTAGGCCTTTAAAGAGATGCTCACATATTCCTCGCCCACCTTCACAAATGTCAACTTCATTATATCAAATACATTAAGGGCCCGTTTGGTTTTGACTCCGAAATCGAAAACGGAATGGAAACGAATCTAATCCATACGTATACCCTTATTCATGAAAATTTTTGGAATCATTCCTTGTGGTTTGAAGTAATTGGAGTAGAGTTTGATTACTTTTGATATCCAATAGGGAAACAAAATGTGGGAAAGCATGTGCATTTTTCTTTAAACCACAATGAATCATTCCTTTAAATTCCATGAATAAAGATATACATATGAACTAAATTCGTTTTCATTCCGTTTCCTTTTTCAGAGTTGGAACCAAACGAGCTCAAAATATCACTATCTATTAAAAAGTAGTATATTTTTGTATGTAGTAGCTTGTGAATCAATCTAGGATTAATATATTCTAGATTTTTTTAGACAAGACAAGTGAAAAGTAAACGAAGTTATTAACTATCTTTTTAGAGAAGTCTCTTGGATCTATTCATTTTGCTAGCTTAAAATTACTTTGAATTATCAACATAAATTGACAACAATTTTAGAATATCACATAAAATTACCATACCAAAAAATAAAATAAAAACGATACCCTTGAATAGCATATTCGCATAAATTGATGAGATCTATGTTCAACCTAAAATGCAAAAGTCCCCAAATCTAAAGAACCATAGCATTAATTGCAGAGCCCATCACCATCACAAGAACTATTCGTCCTCATAAACTTACCTGTGAATAATGTATGTTGCACATGATTTAATGTACAACATGTAACACCAATTTATTTATTATTATTTATTTTTTATGTCATTTATAACGAATAAAACAACAACAAAATGTATACGGTTTTGTTGTATTACACTAGCTATTCAAATATCAAATAGAGTTAAGATTGGATCTCATTCTATGGTTTTATAAACATTTGACCCTTAAAACAATGTAAATTAGGTAAGAGTTATTTATTTTTTTTAAAATGGATAACTTATTTAAGTTATTTGCCTATTTCGGGTCACATTCGGCCGACACAAGTTGAATTGTTTAACTTATATTTAGTAAGTCTGGAATGAAAATTAAAATGATTATTTCAATTTTAGATTAACGGAACTATGTCATTCTTAATTTTAATTATATTTATAATTTTGAACCGATTATTAAAACATGTAATAATGAGCATTATATACTTATTTATCATGTATTTCACGAATTTCATGAATTATAGAGTTATTTATTCTCATTGGCTTAAATTCTAGATCTAGAACATAAGTTAGCCATAAGTGATCCAGCTGTTGGCAAACTTGGATTTGTGGGTTCTACAGGTGCAATTATAGAGTTGTTGGATTTGGGATCAAGAGCCCACCTTAGGCTTAGGAGGATTTATTTATTTATTGCAAACTAAAAAATAAATAGATGAAAACCAGGGTTGAACAAAAAAGTAAATAAAAAGATAATGAAAGTAATATATAAAATGACATTTTGGTGATTATAAAATAGTGTATATAACATTGCTAGTTTTATAAGTGTGATTGTGGTTGGGAAGTTTGGAAAGGTTTGGCATGTGCTTCTTATCTATGCTACTAAGCTAAGAATGTGTATTTGTTGGTGAAGGAGTGACACTTTACCTAATTAACAATAATTATCATTTTTTTTGGTGGTTTGTTAAATAGGTGTATTAGTTAGTCTTTCATGGAAAGCAACATTGTTAATCAAGATTTGTTTAATTTTAATTTATTCTTGAGATTAGTTGATCAATCGCTCAAATGTCATTCCAAACCGTAAAAGTGGTTGGAATTTGGTAAAGACCATCTACTTAGTTTAAGTAGGTTTTTGTAATTTTTTTTATGGAAAAATTAAGGTAGGAGGATATTATTTTAGTCAAATGTTATAAAGTATCGATAATTTGATCTATCCGAATATCCGTTTAAGAGTTTTTAGAAAATATTTAATTTAGGGTTATGATTTTATTCGTATATAATAATTATTCGTGGATTAAAAATATTTATTTGATTTGGATCCTAAAACTTAATATCAAAATATATATAATTTTACTTTCTTTGTTAAGATAATAATTTTTTAAAAATCCAAGTCATATAACATAATTAAAATAAAAAGTTTATGACTACTTTCTTGTACATTTCTAATTCACTAAATAACATATTTAATACATATATTTGAATATTAGTGGATCAACCTATATTTATTTATATCTGAATATTGTAGCTACCCATTTTATTAAAAATGTGATCCGCATCCAATGATTCAAAGGGGTTGTTCAGGTACGGCCCATTATTGTGGTAAGGTTGTGGATCCGTATAAAATGTTGACACGTGTCTATTTATTTATTTATTTTTGAAGAAAATATATTATTGATATTTTTAACTATAATGAACTACCATGTTATAAATTCTGCACTATTCTCTTATAAACTTTTAACTATTCTCATATAATTTATGAACTATTACTTTTAATATATTATATCAAATTATTTATAAATTAATCATTTAAATGTTATGAATTATTCTATTATAATTCATGAACTATCCTTTTATAAGTCATGCACTATCCCTCTATAAGTTTTGCATTATGAACTATTCTATTATAATTTATGAACTATACTTTGAAAAGTGATGTATTATCCATTTAAGTTTTGCACCATCATTTTCATTCGTTTCTGAATATATATATATATATATATTCTTTTGGGACAAGTGTCCACCTCTCAGTCGGCCGTACAACCTTATCGAAAATTAAGAGCCTGAACAGTAACCACGATTTAAAATATATATCGGACGGATAATCAAATTTGTAAGGTTATAACTAGTTTTCCCCACCTTGAAAAAAAATACTAGTCAAAGTCAAACTTTTAACCACGCATAAGCCAATAATCATACATTGGATGGTCACTATTCAACATTTAGGGTCCAGTAAGGAAAAAAGCCCATAACGGAGAAGCGGCCCATTTATTAGGGTCCAACATCAGGAAAAAAACAGCCCAATGAGGCCCAATACCATAAGTTGAAGGGTTTACTTGAATGGATGTAAATGTCAACAATTGAAGAAGCCTTCATATGAAAACTTTGTCTTGTCTGCATAATGGGAAGTAATATCGGATATCCATTATGTTAGGATAATGTTGGTTCTCATTTCATTCATTCATAATCAATCATTCTTCTTTTTATTTTGTTGTTTTGGATGTCATTTTCACATACTATTGAATTTGAAGAGACAAAAAACTAGTGATACCATAAACTAATGTTAGACCTAAATTCGTATTGAAGCCGAGGTTATTAGTTTTGAATCGAATGACATATTTTTTGTAATAATGTTGACAAAAGTAGAAAGACGTGCATGTAATGTTGGATCCTAGTAAGTCACCTTTCACATATAATGTCCAATGGGAAATGCACCTAATAACATAATAATTGACCACTTAATCTAAATATATTGCTACATTGTTCATCATATAATATGTAACATAGAAGAGAAGCAATATTTCCGTGTAGGATTCCACCACCCACGTCGTGTGTGCTATATTATAAATTTAAATGTTTTTTTTTTAATGTTTTTAGGTGGTGGTCCTCGTGGAGCTAGAGGATTTTGAATTATACATAGCCACACATAAATTTGTTCAAATGCGGGCACCCTTTCTCGTGTAAAATGCATGCTAATATTAAGCGTTAGAGCATCAAATAATTTCTCCAAATTATTTTTTAAAATGGAAAATTAAAAGTAAAAATCTATTCTTTATATTTTTATCAAATTTAACAGATTTCCTATCTTGGAGAATTCTCCATTTATTTGGAGAATGTCTTTGAATTTAGAAAAGACTCCCTACTTTTTTTCATTATACTCCATTTTGAAGAATGAAATGGAGAATCTGTTGAACCAAAAAATCTTTAAAATTCTCCAAATATTCTAAAATAGAGAAGCTATTGCGGATGCTCTTACATTGTATTATCGTCTACCTACCAACTTACTCATTTTGTTAAGAAACACATTACGAGTTTCAAACACGTATGATTATATATATATATATGATCCAATGACAAATTTTGGGTTAACTAGATAAACGGATTTTAGTTTATAGTTTTCAGATTAAATTCTTGAACTAACTGATTTTTTTTTAAATCGTAAAGGTGAATCAGGTGATTGTAATTACCGTTACACATTGAACCTAATTTATCTTACCAAAAATAAAATGTTTTATTTAGTCAATTTATCAGATTGGTGGGTTCCTTTATTTTAAGGTGATTGTTTGTAGGTTAGTTGAACCTACTGATTTGTAAGATATAGCAATTGATCGAATATAAACTATTATGATCCAACTAAAGCATATGAAGTAGTCCTAACAGAAAGCAAATTACGAAACAGGTAGCCAGAAAGATTACCAACAAAACCACTTGAAACGATCCATATACTCTTTACATTTACCCCTCGTTTGGTTGCATGAGAAGGGAATGGAATGGAAACGGAAACGAATCAAGTCCATATTCGTGACATTATACATTATGTACACCTCTAACGTCATTGAAAATAATCTCATTTTTTAGCGTAAATGCAAGTGGAGGAAGGAGGAATTGATGTTTTTAATACCATATAGAGAAATAAAATGGGGGAATGAAAACAAATTTTGTATGGAGGATGAAGAAGACTCCTCAATTGACACATTTTTTTGGATAAATAGACACATGAGAATTGACTAAATTCATCCTATCAATGAAATGATTCCGTTTCCATTCCGCTTCTCCAACCAAACGCCCCCTTAGTATTTATGCCTACTTTATTACTTGTAATTATATACATGGCATATAAAAATGTAACGCTTCATTATTTATAATTACATCAAAACATAACTTTACAAAATTCGTAGTTAAAATACTTGTTTTATAAAGCACATATTATACACTCAAACAAAAGAACGTAGTGTAAAATGAAAAAGTACAAAATAATCGGGCCATATTCGGTATAAATTATCTTATAAAGTCATCCACCTAAGACTTTGTTCAACTTATATAATGACATAATATATTTACAGATTTACCATTTTTTCATGCATCAAATAATTTCGGTTAGTTCTTTTTAAGCTTCAAGTTCAACACCGTATTGACTATTGAGGGATTTTTCAATCTATCTTTTGTCGTCTAGATTCGAGGTAATATCAGTTCTAATATTCTTTAAAAATGACTGTAGTTGGAGTTCGATTTTTGTTGTAGATATTTGGTGGCTTTGGAAGTGGAGAAACAAGAAAGTCTTCAACTCGGTCCCGGCTAGAAAAGATGCCCATATCTTTGTTATCGAAAAAGCCCATGGAGTATGTGAGAGCTTGGAAGACGAAGGAATCCCACAACGCTCGCCCAGTAGAAGAATTGAGCAAATCAAATGGAACCCTCCCCAGGTGGATGTGATGAAGATCATCTCCGGTGGTTAAATGAGGAAAGTTGGTCATGCTACTACAGCGGGAATTTTTAAGAACAATGTGGGTGAATGACAACGAGGGTTCGTTGTTAACCTATGTATATGCATTGTACCAATGACCGAGTTATGGGGTATTTACCATGGTCTAAAACTTGTGTGGGAGTGTGGATATCGTAAAGTGATTGTAGAAAATGATTTGCAGTTGGCAGTCACACTACTGGATAAGATGATTTCGTGTTGTCATCCACTCACTAGTCTGGTTAGTAAATGTCATGACTTTAACAAAAAGGATTGGGATATCCAGTACCGTCATGCCTACCGTCAGGTGTACTATATTGTGGACTATCTAGCTAGTATTACTTTTAATTTCTCTATGGGCTTGAGTAGTTGAGAGTATTGCTTGACCCTCCCGAGTCCCGAGCGTGTGTAATGGATATTTTACGTTGCAATGTAAGGGATCAGACTATCCCCGAGTGATTACTATTTAGCCTATTTTATTAATAAGCGCATTAGAAGTATCGAAAACCACCGACTCTCCTTCCCAAAAAAAATATATAATTCCGATTAAAATTGAGAAACAATTATCATGTCACATCGTGTCATAAGACGTGAAGCACAAAATTTTTTCCAACTTATTTAGATATTTGTGTTAAGATATTTATATATCATTTTGTTTGAAAATGTATTAATATTACACGGTCATTGTTCTAGAGGATATTAAAAAATCAATTTTTATGTTCTTAACTCAAATTAAATTATAATTAAATTTACAATAATCAATATTCAATATATAACACATCAAAATAATATATTTTAGTTTTAAATAAAATTCCGCACAAAATGGAACAACTACTAAATTTTCATAACTAACTTATAAAACTATTCAACACTTTATAAAAAATTTACCTAAAAATCTAAAATCATAAAAAAAACCACAACTTGTTTACTAAAAATTTGACTCATATTTCTCCGCAACCCACAAACTTTTTAAAATCTTTTTATTATATAATTTAAATGTATATTTTTAATTACTGATATAAATTGGATAATTTTTAAAATAATGTACCAAAAATCTTTTGTCAACCTTATTCAAAGAGTGCATTATAAGTTTTCTACGTTGATTTTATCAAATTATGTGTATTAATTTTTTTTTTGTTAAATTTATAGTGCATAAATTATATTAAACTCTAATAAAATAATTTTATATTTATATATTAATAATAAATATTAAATCATATCCGGACACGGATAATACAAATAGTACCTTACTAAATGCATTACAAATTTACAGAGCACGCCTACCGCCAGACGTGCATTCGTCTAAATTGGAAATTTAAAGCTAACATGCTATCAACACGGAGTATTAGTATATCATTAATTTATTATCATCAATTAACACATACTTTAACCTTATAATATGCAAAATCACGATCATTACCAAAAAATAATATGCAAAATCACGATTGACGATGCTTTGGTTTCGTTCGAGATCATATATTGAAACAGGAGAATCTTATTACTATATGTATTGCACACGTGAATGATGAGGTTACTTACGTAAAGTTAACAATAAATCATCGTTCTGTCGTATATTGTTACAATATGCAACAGTGGATTCACAAAAGAGAGTAATTTGGAGAGAAAAAAGAACCTGGAAAGAGATTTTTTTATATATTTATTATCTATGTGTACTGTTTACCATCATTTATTTTTTTTTTTGCTAACTGCGGCCGGGAGGGCTAAGCCTCGGCCATATTATTAAAACATTAAGAAGAAGCTAACAATTGACCAGCCTTTGGGTCGCTACTCCGCGGGCGTCATTACATATAAGAGGAATCAAAGAGGGGGGAGGGTGGACTAAGGTGAAAAAACCAATGGGATAAAAATTGACTTAAAATTTGAGAAAATATCCTTACGTTTAAATAAAGGGCTCGCACACACTCAGGGTTCATACTTTTATATGTCATGGTTCATATTTTTATTCATTAGTGCTCATAAATATGGAGAATAACGTGGGATGAAAAATTGTGAGAGAGATTGGCCGTTTATATTTTTACCAAAATGTCATTAATGATATCTTGTGTGAAAGCCTTTGATTTAGATGTCATCCGATGACCCATGTCTTATTCACAGGGGTGTAATACGAGCCGAACAAGCCGAGCATCGATATGATCAAGCTTGACTCGTTTAGAAATGAGCCGAGCCCGAGTCAAGCCTAAAATTTATACGAGCTTTAAATTGTGCTAGTTTGGCTCATTTAGAAAGTGAACGAGCTTGAGTCAAGCCCGTGTAGCTCAGCTAAAATAATGCTCCTACAATGTTATTGTAGCCGAACGTGCTGAGCTTTTACCCGAACGAGTCGAGTCCGAGCCGAACCATATTTTTATACGAGCTTTAAAATGTGTTCGTATTCGCCTCCTTTAGAAAATAAACAAGTTCGAGCCGAGCTTTTGACGAGTCGAATCCGAATAGCTTTTCTCATATTACAACCCTACTTATTGATATCCTATGTTATAATGTAATTAGTAGTGTATTACCCGCACTTTGTGCGGGTTGAGTTTTAATAAATATTTAATACTTATAATTTATTTGTATATTTGTAAAATAAAAATTCGGAAAATAAAATTATAATTATTACTATGATTTTTAATTCTCTTTTAAGTATTTATCTCTTATAATTATAATATTTTTAAATTGATTTGTTAAGATATGTTGCTGGTAAAAAAAATCCGTAAATGTTTAAAAATTATTTTTATAAAATATTTATTTAAATATTTAAAAAAATTTAGAAATCAATTTCCAATTTATAATAACATTTAGAAATCATTTATTAAAATAATTTATGGCAATTTTGGCTACTAGTCCTTTTTGAAAAACTATAATAGTAACTAGGCTTTTTAATGTTTCAATTAAGTAAATATACCCCAACCTTTTGTATTTATTCTCAAACTCTACACACTCTTCTCTCAATTGGTACATTTAATAAACACAAAACTAGAAAAAAGCCTAGTAAACCAAATTGTTTCAATAATTTTTTAGGCTTCGAAAAATATGACGTTGACACATGACAATAGATGCTTCTGCTTTAATAGATATAAGATTGTATATGAAGTACGTACGTACAATTACTTGCAAGTTATTACGTACAAAAAAACTGGTAAAATCTTATATTTTATAGAACTATATCTTTTGAGAATGGCGGTATCCAGAAAATAGTGTCGGTCTTAATACTTATAAGGTCCATGAACAAAAAAAGATATCAGACCCCTCAAATAACACATAGACATTAAAGTTTAAAAATTAATAGAATGGTAAAAAGTTTCAATAAAGTTAAACTTTATCTCTCAAGTCTCAATCCCAATAATTTACTATTATAAATTAAATACATTCAATGATACTTAAGTTTGCATGAATTAATAAACTAATTATTATTGAATTAAATAAAGTACATATATACCAAAATATATTAAAATTTAACCCCTATGAGTCCTAGGTCTTTGACAAAAGTCCGACTTGTCATTAAAAAAAATGGTCCCAACAACAATGTCATATGAAACAAATAGTATAATATAAATTGTCAAAAAAAATTTCTGTAATAATTATTATATTATTTTTTGTAAGAGTAAAAATAATTGGCGGGTGATAAATGTACCGGCGAAAATCGCTATTAGTAATCTAAAATACGCACGCAAAACGCGTAGTTTCGTGTTTCAGCTTCGAAGTCTAACTACGCTTGTCGCATGCGTAGTTAGAGCCGATAGGAGCCGATGAACTACGCTTATGGTAAACGTAGTTGAAGTTGATTTTTTTTTAAAAAAAACACTCCAACTACGCTATTGGCAAGTGTAGTTGGAGTCCATTTAAAAAAAAGAAACTTCAACTTTGGTTCTCATTACCAAAGTTGAATTAAAAAAAAAACTCCAACTACGATACTAGTAAGCGTAGTTGGAGTGGTGAATTTAAAAAAAAAAAAAAACCTTCAACTTTGGTTCTCATTACCG
>BSUD01000086.1:0-33190 GCA_033239045.1 Fagopyrum esculentum | reverse complement strand
TGCATAGCTTTAATAGCACGACTAAGCTTAGTGTGACACTCTGCCTTGATGCTCAGATGGGTTTTATCATGAGCACTGATGGGTTTAATTAGAGTCCAAGTCAAATCATCTTGAAGAGGAATAGTCTTCCTTTGAAGACTTTCAAGGCCCCTGTGTATCTGCAACGAGTAGACAGACATCAATAGGTTTAGATTGCATTTAGTCAAGAAAGTCATTAAAAGCAAAATAATCTCATATGATCTGAAAACAGAATCTAGGTTGAGAAAGCTCTGCAAGTACCTTGTCACAAGCTGTAGAGCAAAACCATTTTCCTTTGGGGCATTCGACTCCTCCGAGGCAATTCACATGGACTGCAAAAATTGAGCATCGATTAGTTAAAACGTTATTATCGTACAAAATTGTGGGGTATCCATATGAAGATTGAAACTCACACAGCCGTTCGCATTGAGCACAGTTATGTGTAGTTTGGTTATCGCTACTGTCACAGATTGCGCAGCGACAAGATGGACAAAACCAGTCGCCATCGGGAACATCCTACAATCCAAGCATGGATATGTCAACCAACAGAAAATCCCTTTAAAAAAATCTAATATAATAACTTGAGAGAGAGAGATTAATAATAGTCACCAGCAGATTTAGGCAATTTAGATGGTATGATGCCGGACAGCCATCACATAAAACTAATTCTCCATCGTTGTGACAGACAGAACAGATTTCGTCATTAGCCATGCTTGCTTCTCTTTTGCTTGATGTCAGAACTCGAATTTCACTGCTGTTTTTTCTTTTCTTGGGTTGCACGGCTAACGAATTACTCCTTTTCCTCTTCAGATTTCTGCTCTCTTGCTGCTGAATAGACGGGGCTTGCGCTGCTCTGCATGCTGTTACGAGCGAAGCATACGTCTTCTTCTCAGGCTCAGGGGAGTCGTATCTCGCTTCAAGCCTCGTCCTCATGGGCGTATACCAGCGCCTCCAACCCATAGCTAAGAGCTGTTTTCGTGCTCTTTCAGCCAACTCGCGCTTCTTCTTCGCATCAAAACCCTCATCCCATGCCTCTACGTACTCGTTTATCGCTTGCATATCCATGGCCGAAGAAATTAAAGAACGTAGAAAATCTGATCGACTACCCTTCGCAATATATATATAGTACGAGATTTTTCTACCATCAAAATCTCTTCAAGATATTCAACTTTTAAATTTCTTTCCTAAAATATGTATGAAGCCGTGAAACCCAAGAAATTAAGTTTTGTTAAATGAAATTAAGCAAAACTTCCTTTTAAAAGATTTATAAATATAAAAAAAATAAACATTTTAAATTTATTTCCTCCTTACTCATGAGTGGGCTGAAATTCGAAATTGGGCCAAAACTGAAGGCCCGGGCCATGCTAAGCCTCAATAAGAGCCTGGGCCGAACTTAAAGAATTTAATATTTGAGCATGTAAAAAATAACGTTACAATCGTTTGATATTTCTAAACCATAATTGCAAAAGAAGCCCCCTTTACTTTAGTTCATCAAAATAATTTATAAACTACCATATTATCTGCACATTTTGCGAGATAAGTTTTAATAAATATTTAATATTTAAAAATTTATATGCATACTGTTGTAAGATAAAAATACCGAAAATGAAATTATAATTGTTATTATTATTTTTAATTCCTTTTAAAGTTTTTTCTCTTATAATAAATTATATATTAAATAATATTTAAAATAATTAGATCACGTTCTTTTACTTAAAATTGTAATTTATAAATTTAATTTTTTTTAATGATTATATATTAATTTTGAATAAAAATAAATATGTATAGAATTTGATTAAAAGATTTACTGATTTCTAAAAATAGTAAGATTTAAAAAAATTAATTATAAACTAGTTTAGTGCCCGCACCTTGTGCGGGCTTTGTCTAAATAAAAAAGCATTATATTTTTAATTTTATATTTATGTATTGGATATTAATCTATAAAAATAATTTAAGATTAAGAAATACCATTACATCCAAACTTAGTCATTTTTATTAACTAATACGACTAACATCATATTGTGGGAATTAAATTAAAAAAATTTATAAAATGAAAGGACATACTTAAAAATATATCAAAAATATTATTATTAGAGTATTATATTTATACCTCAATATAACTTTTAAAACTTAATTATTTATTATAAAAAATGATATAGAAAATATTAAATAGATTTATAAAATAACATATATATTTTTAAAAAGTGAAAAGATGGTAAAATTTAACTATTTTGACTGCTGAATAAACTATAAACTATTTTTGTTAAGGAAGAAACAAACTAATTGTATAGATTATCATTAACATTAAAAATTTTATATTGTTATGAATAAATAATTAAGTGAAAATAATTTTTTTTATGATATTTAGCTATTAAAAAAATAATAAATGTACGTTAAAAAATTCGTAACATGTGGGATGTATCAACAACAATTTTATTGGATAATATTTAAAAACTAAAATAAATCATGTCAAGATGGATAATATAATTTTTTGAAATAAAATGTCACAACATCCTTACTTATATAAATCTAGAGGTGTAAAATTTAATTCAGGTTTTAAATTTTAAAAATGTGTAAATCTAGTTAGAATATGCGTGATATTTTTTAAGCAAAATAGAATTATAATATATGAATTTATTTATTTTGATCGGATCAATATAAATTTTGTTATCAAGTGACAAATCTGTAAATAAATCAAAAAATGATAATAGGGATGACTTTAGAAATTGACTTGTGGATAAAATGATGTTTGTTATAGTATAATATATATATTTATTAAAAAAGTAAAAAAAAAAATTTCAAAATTTAAATTAAAAAAAAAGAAAACAAAATAAACTATGATATAAAATTCAAAATTAAAAACTAAATTCAATAATCAACTTAAAAAAATTAAATTTCAAATTTTAAAAATAAGGAGAAGAAAATTAAATAAAATTTTAAAATGGGACTATATTATTTTAATAAAATTATAATAACAGAGTTTAAAAAATGTAAAGAACATTTCATAATCTTGTTTGTTAAAATTTTTAAGATCTTGTTTGTTATCAATATCCTATGATTTTTTTTATTTTAAATATTTAATAGGTATATGTAACAGATTTGTAAATAAGTCAAACAAATGCTTACGTGGCATATTTAAAAGGTGATGTGTTATTTAAAAGGTGATGTGTCATTGCTGATTGTTTATTAATATTTTTTAAAACTTATTTTATCAAAGAAAAATGGCAAATCTGTAAATATCTCCTAGCATATCTGTAAATATATTGAAAAAAATCCTAGGTGGCATGCCTAATGGTTGACATGTGGTCTTAATGGGTTCTCTTTTAGTATGTTATATAGATATATAGATTTATTAATTTATTTTTTTATTTTTTATAAAAAAATAGCTAAAAATAGCTTTTTAAAAAACATTTGGGGAGCTGCGTGAATTGTGGCGTTGACACGTGGTAAATAAGTTATTTGCTTTAATAGATACTAGTGTATTACCCGCACTTTGTGCGGGTTGAGTTTTAATAAATATTTAACACTTAGAAATTTATATGTATATTTTTATACAATAAAAATCAGGAGAATGAAATTGTAATCATTATTATGATTTTTAATTTTCTTTCAAGTATTTTTCTCTTCTAATTAATTATATTTTTAAATTGATTTGTTAAGATATGCTTGTTGGAAAAAAAATCCGTAAAAGTTTAAAAACTATTTTTATAAAATATTTTTTAAAATATTTAGAAATCAATTTCTAATTTATATTAACATTTTGAAATCACATTTTAAAATAATTTTTTAGGCTTCGAGAAACATGGCATTGACACGTGGCTATAGAGACTTCTGCTTTAATAGATACTAGTGTATTACCCGCACTTTATGCGGGTTCAGTTTTAAAAGATATTAATACTTAGAAATTTATATGCATATTTTTTGTAAAATAAAAATTCAAAAAATGAAATATAATCAATATTTTGATTTTTAATTCTCATTTAAGTATTTATCTCTTCTAATTAATTATATTTTAAATTAATTTGTTAAGATATGCTTGTTGGTAAAAAAATTTCGTAAAAGTTTAAAAACTATTTTTATAAAAATATTTATTTAAATATTTTTTAAAGAATTTAAAAATCAATTATCAATTTATATTAACATTTAAAAATCACTTTTTAAATAATTTTTTTAGGCTTCGAGAAATCTGGCGTTCACACGTGGCAATAGAGGCTCCTGCTTTAATATATATTTATATAAGATAAGATATTTTCTAAAATTAAAAGTTAATTGTTTTACTGACATTTACTATAACAAAATTAAAAGATATTTTAAATATATTTTAACTTTAATTAACGACTTTACTAAAATATTTTTTTATAGAATTTAAATTTTTAAAACCGCTTTTTTTAAAAAAATTGGGGGTTGAGAGAACCGTGGCTTGACACGTGGCAATAGATGTAATATCCGGAAAAAATTTTCCGAAATTTTACTCCGTTTATTTCGAGTTAAATCGAAATTTGTTCCTTTGACCCGTTCCAGTCTACCTAGGGTTATACCCAACACAAATTCTATCATTTAATGTGAGCTCTTATTCACATAAAATGATGAAAGTGTATCAAGCCCTAATATATGTATACATATTTATATAGATATAAATATATCTATTTTGTTGACAAGCTCAAATGACAAGTATTTGACAAAGCATGACAATTATGTGACAAGACCTTACCACCATCCAGCCCACTGAATCCTTGGGCCTTGCATGTTGTCTTCTTTCCAGCCCATGCACAACCTCATTCAGCTAGAAAATGAAGGGGACAGTTGTTACGTTATCTCTTCCCTACCTAACCCCACAATTAAATTCTTTAACATAATTTCCGTAACCTCCCTTCTACCCATTTATTCTATAACCGTTCTCTCTCCGTAGAACCCGTAGAGACTTTCCATCTTCGATCGACCCAAGTTTGTGACTCGGCTTTTACGCAGATCCTTCAACCCTCAGTTGGCCCTGAGCGAGTCACACCACGACGCACCTGGACTGCCCTCCCGAGCACTATTGTCATAGAATTATCGCGCCAGAAGCTCTCCCTCTGCGCGCCAGCAGCAACAAGCAACTACCATCACCGGCTCCTGTCGCGAGTTGTAGCAAACCACAATAGCCTACCTGTCTCGTGCACGCCAAGAGTGCTCCAGGGTAGCTCCTCCTCCTTCAACCTCCAGAAGACAGCCCATACGGCCTTTTTTTTCACAAACGATAGTAACAGCGCAGCCATCATCGTCGACATCGAGTGTTGTCAAGGACGATAGATGCGGACCGGGTTAGGGACGATCTCCTTCCTCTCCTCCTTACCTTCTATCTCCTCTGAGCAGTGCCATGCTTTCTCATCCTTCCCGTGCACACTTAGGCGTGGATGAGCAGATCGATCGAACCTCTACCTTTGCACCTTCACCGGTTCAGTAGGGGTAAGTGTGGCATTTCCTTCCTATTCTTTCCTTCTCGTTTCCTTAGCCATTAACTCCGGGAAATCCAGGGAAACAAACAGACCAAGGCTGGGTCCAGGGAAGTCGAGCCTGATCTTGTCCAGGCATAGGGAGAAGAGGTCCGAGACAGTGTAGGTACCATGTCTTACGCTTGATTGGTGCTGTTACATGAAATCACATCTAGAGTGTAGATTGCTGGACCTGGAACCTTGGCTATTTTTGTTCTATTGGTTTAGAAACTGAGTAGAGTAGTCAGATTGGGAAGCATGTGTTCGAGACTTTAAAATAATCGTTCACCGTGGAATTTTAAATATATTATAGACGGACATATGTAGCTTATGGTATTAAAATTTGGGAACGATCCAACAGTCGGATTTGAAGTTATAAGGTCCCAAAGTAGGGTAGTTGCACAGTTTTAGAAAAGGTGTGAATTTTGGGCTAAGTATGGTAGTTTGAGTGTTGGAACCAACTTTGGTGATTTATGTAGGAGTCTTGCTTGAGTATTATTGAGAAATCTTTGACCGTATGACTAGTATGCATATCATAGATGACTTGGGTAAATTTTTTAGAATTTTTATATTTTAATTGAGCCTCGTATCATAGGCTAAAGTTGGACCCTAGTGACCTTTTAGGAAGTTAAGAAAATGTGTAATCTTCTAGTTCTACCTAAACCCACTATTAAGAGTTAGATTATAGAAATTAAGTTCCAAAGAGGAGTTTTAGACAAATATTATGGAATTTTTGAGAGTTTCGGGACAAAGGGTAAAATGGTCATTTGCACCTTAGGAGGGTAATTTTTTTTATAAATTCTCTTATGATGGATTCGTAACTCTAGAAGTTATAGACTTTTAAGGATATGGAACGTATTTTGATCCACTTGCGTCTTATGACATGCAATTGAGTTTGGACGGTTACATACCGAATTGAGATTTAGACAGTCGAGATTGATTCAGGTAAGTCCTTTGGGCTTACTTAGCTGACTTCTAGATATGAGTGTGGATAATGATGGTGGTGTGTGATTGGGATGTTTAGAGTTACATTATTGTAATAAATATTTATCTAGGGTTTAAAGATAAAACCCCAAAAACTTGTTCGCTCCAAACGGTGTGTGCAAGCTTTAAATTTATAACCCTAGACTTAAGCTTAAAACAAGGATGCGAACCCACAGTGTACGGGTCAATCGTAGTAAAAGCAAGAAAATTCCAAGGGTCGATCACAGGGACTCGGTGAAACAAAGTCAATACGGTGTGCTTATGTCAATACTAACCACAAGAGCGATTAACACAATCAAAGATGAATAAGAAGTCAATAAAGCAAACATGCAATTCTAGGGATTAAAGCATCAAGTTGCGGTTCCAACTCAAGATCTATAGATAAGCGGACAAAGCTGAGATTTTTGCGTGGGGAAGGTGTTACTAAAGTGGAGTAGATCACCGGGTAAGTCTCACTACACACTAATCCTAAACCGTAACTCCTATTACCGGGTAAGTCTCAAGGAATCAAGATAAAGAACTATAACCTCAAACTAACATATCATCTAAGGGAATAGAATCAACCTTTACCGGGTAAGTCTCAGGCTAACTCACAAAGATGGGATGGAAGCACACTCAAACCCCAATAAAGGATAAACCTTTATTACCTACACTTATGATCGTTAATACACAAACTAAGGAATTACCGGGTAAGTCTCATCCTAAGCTTGCATTGAACCAGAAAGGTGTAATAAGAATAGGATTTAGCAAACTCTAACACTTAACTTTCTGTTTAGAATCGGATAAGTCACCTCGGTCAGAAGAATTCCACCCCGGCCGAGATGTTCATCAACCGAACGAGATGCTTAGGGTTAAAGTTAAAGACTCGAACTTTCAGGATCCTACTGGAATCTAAGATTATTCTATCATTGTTTTTCCCACAACCTTCAGCCAATCACCCTAGAATCACACAAGAAAATTAGCCACTCATCATCATAATGAAATTATTAAAATATATGGGAAGAAGGTGAATATTTGAACAAAGAAGAATTTAATGAAAAGACTTCAATAACTGAATCAAATATCACAACAAAGCGTTCCTTGGATAACAATCCAAAAAGACAAGACAACAATTGAGGGAATTAAAGACAATCTTACAAAACCCTCCAAAAAGCTATAAAAGCTATAGACTTCAATCTTCCTTCAACCTTCAAAAAGGTTCTTCAAAACTCCCAACTGGAGTATGCTGCTGCTGCTGCGTAAAACCCTGATCGACGGTGATGTATGCGAGATGTCCAGCTGTAAGCGGATGCCGGAATTATGGGAAATCCGACCCTTTTTATAGGAAAATAAACCCCCAAAGATAATAAATCTTAGAAAGATATTTTCCCATAAATATAGGTAAAATATATGATTCTGCATATCTCCTTCCTTCCAGGAGCCAAGCCCAAAAATATAAGATCACTTTCCAAATTTAAAAAGATCTCATCCAAGAATAAAATATTCTCGCCGCGTCCTAGGTGTTCGCCTCGGTCGAGTCGGCGTCTCTGGATCACCTCGGTCGAGATGAATTTCTGGTCAACCGAGGTGAGTCACAACAGAATGTGAAATCTCTCGAATCTGCTCCAAAGTAAATCTTTAATCCATGGCTATGCTCCCTGGATGTAGCTCCAAATGACTCATGACTCCTTTTGCTCCTTTTTGATGCAAAACGTACCAAATTACCTGCAATTACAACAAAACTAGGTGTAGACCTCGATTCTCGCAAAGGTAGATGAAATGGTAGTAAAATCACATAATGCACATACAAACATGCAGATTATGAAAGATAAAACGTCCAAACAAACCCCAAAATATAGACTATAATTCATGCTATCAGTTTCTGTAGGGACTAGTCCACATTCGGTTTGTAGTGATGCTACCGGCGGAGGTAAGCTAGACCTACACCCAGTTGGATAAAGAACGGAGGCGAGAAATCTTAAGATCTCTCGTGCCACAACTTTAAAACAGATAAAGTGAATCACCTAAGTTATCAGGAAATAACCGGTTTGTGTGCCAGCATGATGATTGCATTATTTTTGCTTGAGTTGTGTTTTTGCTATTTTTATTCTACTTATATTTAAATTGTTAGCTAACGGTTTATCCGTGTTGTAGATTCTGTAGAGATAGATAAGTTGCAGAGAGATCCGGGACGGATGGTCAGCCGGGTTCACGTACTCATTAGATGGGGACGGGGAGTCTTCCGTTAAGCATACATGTTATTAATATATCTATGTTTTGTAAGGTTGTCATATGTTGAGCATTCATGTAAATACCGTTTGTTATTTTCAAAGAATTTAAATACATTTGTGCCTTGTTGTAAGATCCTAGTAACGTTGTTGTTAAACCAAGGTCGGGACCCATTGTGAGGTCCTAACCAGTAGCTCCCCGAGTTCCGAGAACCTGGGGTGTTACAATATGGTATCAGAGCTCTGGGTTGGCAACAATGGCACTCGGAATCTTCTAAAAGACCGAATGTAGAAATAACTAGAAACCGATAGGGGTCTAAATTTTTCAAAATAAAGTTTTACTTTAAAATCATGTGCATAGTCGGGTTGTTGGGATAGTAGTACGTCGGACCACCATCGCTCCCCGTGAACCTCTACAGCTTAGTAGATAAGATATAGTACGTGGACTTATAGTATTGTACGTTTATGTAGGTTATATGTATACCTATATACATGTAACGTTTTAGTACCCTAAGGGATAGGAAATATCCTTTAGTTGAGTTATAATGATGCGATCATCGCCTCATGATAAAAGGTTAGCAGATCTTTAAGAGTGTCTCCATATATAAGAAGATAATGGACTCCGACCTCGGAGTAGAGTAATGCGTTCTGGCAGACACTCTGGCGGTTCCTACAATCTTTCGAAAAATGAATGGACATAAGGTGAAGATTAAAAGATGATTCATAACCACAAGAACAATCAGACAGGAACGAATATCAAATAAGCTCAGATAGAATTGATAGAAGTCCTACAAGGAATTGAGCAGTGTGAAGACGAGAGATGAAACTCAAGGAGGCATGTAAGGACTGATAAGAAGCGTAGATTGAAGAGGACAATATCGGAATACAAATCAAGCGGGGAAGAGCACAACCACACTTGGCGGGTTAAATGACAGTGCAACCGAGATGGACGACGCATAGGCAAGTATGGGCCCGAGAGTACAAAGAAGATATGTCGTTGACCCAATGTGAAGAATTAAAGGAGTACAAAGACAGACATTGAGAAATGAGTTTAAAGACGAGAAATAAAATTCATCATCATAGAGACGGGTTGTCTTCGTTAGAGATGCAAGAATTTTTAAAGAAATCATGACGCAAGTATCGAATATAATAGAAGCTTGAAATTAAGACAACGGATTTCTATAAAGGTAGCATTACAGAACTACACCAACCAAGGAGGAAGAATGTAAGAGAGTGATATTGGTGGACTCGAGGGTCCACAATAACTTCTCCTTCACAGAGATATTTAAGTTACCAACACTAACGGTTCATACCCGAGGTCCGCAAACAGATGATGACTAAGGTAAGAGGAATTGCGAAGACGCGCTTACAAGCTATTGTGGAAGAATTTTCAAGTTTATCGACGATAGAGGAATGATACAGCCGGACTTGGAAGAGTATAGGTGAGCTTACAGTGAAGACTGTAGAAGGAGCCAAAGGAGTATAAACTGATAACCTAGAGAAGATAGTTTTTTACCAAGTACATCCACATTAAAAGAGACAGAAGAAAAGTAAGTCTACGATCTTGTAGAAGGTCAACTACAGACTAACTGGTAACGACATAGAATTTACACGTGCGGGCTAACTAGTGATGATTGGTTGGCAGATAAGAAGAATAACCACAAAGTTATAAAAGAAGTTTATCGACATCTATAGAATTTCCTTCAAAGATCAACGGAGACAATGGTGAAGTTAAATCAATACAATTAGTAGTGTCCTTGATAGTGACATTGAATGAGTCCAGTACGGTAACTCTAATTAAGAAATTAAGAAGAAGTTTTGACGGTCGGTAATGACCATTTATGACAACAATGATGTAAGGAGAATTTTTGTGATTAGTGCTTACCTACTGGATGAGAAAGGATACAGATCACAGTTGGTAAGCATGAGTCATATAAGAAGAACTAGAAGAGTAAGAAGAAATAAATGATTTGAATAGGTCCTATGTCAATCTAGACAGAGGGTACTCAACATTCCACACAAATGAGACTGATGGTGCTCTTCCGAGCAAAAGTTGGGGTCAATTAGAATTATAGAGGCGACATAAACACAGAAAGTATAATTTAATATCTTGGTGAAATGTCTTATCGAGTTGTGAAGTGATTGTAGATGGAATCTACATCTTTCTTGTAATAAACATGAGAAAGAGTAAAGTTGAATGATTCAAGGTTGTTATACGGATCCATATCACCCCAATAAGATTATTACCGAAAAGTGTTTACTAAGAGTTTAATGAGAAATGGTGATACTCCAGTGAAAAGTCAAGCTAACCTTGACAACCGATAATAGGTAGATGGATGAGTAGTAGTGGGACTGCATACAAAGGGTGTGTTAGAAGTCCATTCTCGACTGATGACAAAAGAATTGTTGAAAGTAATAAGACCAATCAACGTGGTCCATAAAGCGTGTACGAGAAGACTCGAAGGGATTCGATTACCCTACTAGGTGTAAAGATTTAAAGAAGGTAAGATGACATGAGTATAAGGACAACAAAATAAATGCGAGTCGAGAAATTGATTTTTGGAGAAAATCATATGCATCTGATATTTTTATACCAATGGTGCAGGTAGATGTTTAGTAAAAGTCATATCATCGGAACGATAACACTACGGTGAACAAGGGGTAAACCAAACGAATAACGTGACCAGTGAGAATGAAGTTCATGTATCAAAAGGCGGGTGTTGCCAAAAAAAAAAATAAATAATATAAAATAATAATAATAATAATAATAATAAATTAATTAATTAATTAATAAAATGTTGAGATGAGGATGCATTATTGAATCTATGCAAGAGTACAACATAACTAAAGTTCCAACACAGAAAGGGTGGTAATGATTAATTGACAGCTAAGAACCGATTCGGAGGAAGAAAATGTTATAAAATGAGCCAACTAGTAGAAGAGTTCACAAGACAAGCATGAGAGATCATCATGTGGTTGAGATTATTGTCTCGGTATAGACTTATTACCACACCTCGAGAATTTGGAGTTACGTATACGTCAAGATTGTAAATAGATCGAAGTAAGGACTTATAGGTCCACGTGAGGTGTCCTACGTTAGAGGTCAAAGGAGATAGTGGAAGGAAAACTACATTGAGTAGTCGTGAGGAGTAGTAGGTAGAGTTCTAAAGAGACCTAAGTGAATTCCGAGAAATTTTAAGACCGCACGTCCAAACCCTCCAATGAGGCGTGATCGGTAAGTGATTCTGAGGAGTTCCTAGATTGATTATGAAACCCAATGGGATTTGAGGACCATAGTTTTAACAGATATGGACGGTTATCTCGAGGTTTGAATAGCCAGTACTCACGGCTAGAGTATAAGCCTTCTCTTTACGTTAGAGGAAGAAAATGTTATACAAGGTAACTTACAGGTGAGAGTTGGAAATTATTATGACTAACAGAGGACGCCAGTATGATTAATGGGTAACGACAAAGTGATCAGAGTAGCGCAAAAGAAGTGTGGTGGGCCCATGTAACTCGATGCTATGTCAACTAAAACCCAAGTTAAGGAACTATAAATCGTTATTGACTTTTCCCCCGGGAGTGTGACTTTGGGTATAGCAAGTTGAAAGCCTAACCAAAAGGGAGGTGATAATTCATCAATGGAGAGGCGGTCCGACTGAGTCATATTATGGGGACAAGACCAAGGGAGTTACCTTACCAAGAGCATTAGACATTTAGTAAAGTGCCGGGGAATGTCTCAGATCATTAATTTTGAAGCAATAGTCGGGACCTCCGAAAAGGCGGGAACAATTGAATGTAATAAAAGGAGTAAAGTAATGGGGTCATTTTCAGAAGGTCACTCAGAGTATTTGAAAGTAAACTGAGGAATGTAACTTTGTGAAGTCTTAAAGAAGAATGAGAAGTAGTAATCACCTATCACTCCTAACCCTGCTAGAGGGTGTACACCAGCGTTCACGTGTAACGGTTAAAGGAATACATATGAGCCCGGGGTCTGTCATCAACTATGATGATCTCATAGTTGGGCCGGATTACACGTTTGTAGAAGTTTTCAGTGGTCTAGATGAGGAGCGGATGAGACTACTTGGGAGATGGAGGAGAGCATTATACGTAGTTATCTCGAGTCTTTTGCGGAGTTAGCCGCTACTTCCGTACCGACGAGTTAATACTAGGACGTTGTTTTGTGTGACTTTTATGACTATTCATTGGATTGTGTTATTATGTTTTGATGTGTTGCTTGATTATACTGTTTGAGTAGTCTTGCCTGTTAGGATGTGATTGTGAAGATTTTATAGTTACTAAATTAAATCCGGAAAGTTTAAGTTTCGGGACGAAACTTATTTTAAGGGGGTACAAATGTAATATCCGGAAAAAAAATTTCCAAAATTTTACTCCGTTTATTTCGAGTTAAATCGAAATTTGTTCCTTGGACCCGTTCCAGTCTACCTAGGGTTATACCCAACACAAATTCTATCATTTTATGTGAGCTCTTATTCACATAAAATGATGAAAGTGTATCAAGCCCTAATATATGTATACATATTTATATAGATATGAATATATCTATTTTGTTGACAAGCCCAAATGACAAGTATTTGACAAAGCATGACAGTTATGTGACAAGGCCTTACCACCATCCAGCCCACTCAATCCTTGGGCCTTGCATGTTGTCTTCTTTCCAGCCCATGCACAACCTCATTCAGCTAGAAAATGAAGGGGACAACTGTTACATTATCTCTTCCCTACCTAACCCCACAATTAAATTCTTCAACATAATTTCCGTAACCTCCCTTCTACCCATTTATTCTCTAACCGTTCTCTCTCCGTAGAACCCGTAGAGACTTTCCATCTTCGATCGACCCAAGTTTGTGACCCGGCTTTTACGCAGATCCTTCAACCCTCAGTAGGATCTGAGCGAGTCACACCACGACGCACCTGGACTGCCCTCCTGAGCACTGTTGTCATAGAATTATCGCGCCAGAAGCTCTCCCTCTGCGCGCCAGCAGCAACAAGCAACTACCATCACCGACTCCTGTCGTGAGTTGTAGCAAACCACAATAGCCTACCTGTCTCGTGCACGCCAAGAGTGCTCCAGGGTAGCGCCTCCTACTTCAACCTCCAGAAGACAGCCCATACGGCCTTTTTTTTCACAAACGATAGTAACAGCGCAACCATCGTCGTCGACGTCGAGTGCTGTCAAGGACGCTAGATGCGGAACGGGTTAGGGACGATCTCCTTCCTCTCCTCCTTACCTTCTATCTCCTCTGAGCAGTGCCATGCTTTCTCATCCTTCCCGTGCACACTTAGGCGTGGATGAGCAGATCGATCGAACCTCTACCTTTGCACCTACACCGGTTCAGTAGGGGTAAGTGTGGCCTTTCCTTCCTATTCTTTCCTTCTCGTTTCCTTAGCCATTAACTCCGGGAAATCCAGGGAAACAAACAGACCAAGGCCGGGTCCAGGGAAGTCGAGCCTGATCTTGTCCATGCATAGGGAGAAGAGGTCCGAGACAGTGTAGGTACCATGTCTTACGCTTGATTGGTGTTGTTACATGAAATCACATCTAGAGTGTAGATTGCTGGACTCCAACTTTGCACTGTAGGTTATAGCTTGGCCTCAATTGATGGGGAATAGAAGAGCTGAACCTGGAACCTTGGCTATTTTTGTTCTATTGGTTTAGAAACTGAGTAGAGTAGTCAGATTGGGAAGCATGTGTTCGAGACTTTAAAATAATCATTCACCGTGGAATTTTAAATATATTATAGACGGACATATGTAGCTTATGGTATTAAAATTTGGGAACGATCCAACAGTCGGATTTGAAGTTATAAGGTCCCAAAGTAGGGTAGTTGCACAGTTTTAGAAAAGGTGTGAATTTTGGGCTAAGTATGGTAGTTTGAGTGTTGGAACCAACTTTGGTGATTTATGTAGGAGTCTTGCTTGAGTATTATTGAGAAATCTTTGACCGTATGACTAGTATGCATATCATAGATGACTTGGGTAAATTTTTTAGAATTTTTATATTTATTTGAGCCTCGTATCATAGGCTAAAGTTGGACCCTAGTGACCTTTTAGGAAGTTAAGAAAATGTGTAATCTTCTAGTTCTACCTAAACCCACTATTAAGAGTTAGATTATAGAAATTAAGTTCCAAAGAGGAGTTTTAGACAAATATTATGGAATTTTTGAGAGTTTTGGGACAAAGGGTAAAATGGTCATTTGCACCTTAGGAGGGTAATTTTTTTTATAAATTCTCTTATGATGGATTCGTAACTCTAGAAGTTATGGACTTCTAAGGATATGGAACGTATTTTGATCCACTTGCGTCTTATGACAGACAATTGAGTTTGGACGGTTACATACCGAATTGAGATTTAGACAGTCGAGATTGATTCAGGTAAGTCCTTTGGGCTTACTTAGCTGACTTCTAGATATGAGTGTGGATAATGATGGTGGTGTGTGATTGGGATGTTTAGAGTTACACTATTGTAATAAATATTTACTAACCTATACTTTGGCCTAAGAGTAACGGGCGGTGGCATTCTGCTCAGTTAGCCTGAGGACGCTGGGGGTTTCTTTAGGGACTAGTCCACACTCGGTTTGTAGTGATGCTACCGGCGGAGGTAAGCTAGACCTACACCCAGTTGGATAAGGAACGGAGGCGAGAGATCTTAAGATCTCTCGTGCCACAACTTTAAAACGGATAAAGTGAATCACCTAAGTTATCAGGAAATAACCGGTTTGTGTGCCAGCATGATGATTGCATTATTTTTGCTTGAGTTGTGTTTGTGCTATTTTTATTCTATTTATATTTAAATTATTAGCTAACGGTTTATCCGTGTTGTAGATTCTGTAGAGATAGACAAGTTGCAGAGAGATCCGAGACGGATGGTCAGCCGGGTCCACGTACTCATTAGATGGGGACGGGGAGTCTTCCGTTAAGCATGCATGTTATTAATATATCTATGTTTTGTAAGGCTGTCATATGTTGAGCATTCATGTAAATACCGTTTGTTATTTTCAAAGAATTTAAATACATTTGTGCCTTGTTGTAAGATCCTAGTAACGTTGTTGTTAAACCAAGGTCGGGACCCATTGTGAGGTCCTAACCAGTAGCTCCCCGAGTTCCGAGAACCTGGGGTGTTACAACATGGTATCAGAGCTCTGGGTTGGCAACAATGGCACTCAGAATCTTCTAAAAGACCGAATGTAGAAATAACTAGAAACCGATAGGGGTCTAAATTTTTAAAATAAATTTTTACTTTAAAATCATGTGCATAGTCGGGTTGTTGGGATAGTAGTACGTCGGACCACCATCGCTCCCCGTGAACCTCTGCAGCTTAGTAGATAAGATATAGTATGTGGACTTATAGTATTGTACGTTTATGTAGGTTATATGTATACCTATATACAGGTAACGTTTTAGTACCCTAAGGGATAGGAAATATCCTTTAGTTGAGTTATAATGATGCGATCATCGCCTCATGATAAAAGGTTAGCAGATCTTAAAGAGTGTCTCCATATATAAGAAGATAATGGACTCCGACCTCGGAGTAGAGTAATGCGTTCTGGCAGACACTCTGGCGGTTCCTACAATCTTTCGAAAAACGAATGGACATAAGGTGAAGATTAAAAGATGATTCGTAACCACAAGAACAATCAGACAAGAACGAATATCAAATAAACTCAGATAGAATTGATAGAAGTCCTACAAGGAATTGAGCAATGTGAAGACGAGAGATGAAACTCAAGGAGGCATGTAAGGACTGATAAGAAGCGTAGATTGAAGAGGACAATATCGGAATACAAATCAAGCGGGGAAGAGCACAACCACACTTGGCGGGTTAAATGACAGTGCAACCGAGCTGGACGACGCATAGGCAAGTATGGGCCCGAGAGTACAAAGAAGATATGTCGTTGACCCAATGTGAAGAATTAAAGGAGTACAAAGACAGACATTGAGAAATGAGTTTAAAGACGAGAAATAAAATTCATCATCATAGAGACGGGTTGTCTTCGTCAGAGATGCAAGAATTTTTAAAGAAATCATGACGCAAGTATCGAATATAATAGACGCTTGAAATTAAGACAACGGATTTCTATAAAGGTAGCATTACAGAACTACACCAACCAAGGAGGAAGAATGTAAGAGAGTGATATTGGTGGACTCGAGGGTCCACAATAACTTCTCCTTCACAGAGATATTTAAGTTACCAACACTAACGGTTCATACCCGAGGTCCGCAAACAGATGATGACTAAGGTAAGAGGAATTGAGAAGACGCGCTTACAAGCTATTGTGGAAGAATTTTCAAGTTTATCGACGATAGAGGAATGATATAGTCGGACTTGGAAGAGTATAGGTGAGCTTACAGTGAAGACTGTAGAAGGAGCCAAAGGAGTATAAATTGATAACCTAGAGAAGATAGCTTTTTACCAAGTACATCCACATTAAAAGAGACAAAAGAAAAGTAAGTCTACGATCTTGTAGAAGGTCAACTACAGACTAACTGGTAACGACATAGAATTTACACGTGCGGGCTAACTAGTGATGATTGGTTGACAGATAAGAAGAATAACCACAAAGTTATAAAAGAAGTTTATCGACATCTATAGAATTTCCTTCAGAGATCAACGGAGACAATGGTGAAGTTAAATCAATACAATTAGTAGTGTCCTTGATAGTGACATTGAATGAGTCTAGTACGGTAACTCTAATTAAGAAATTAAGAAGAAGCTTTTGACGGTCAGTAATGACCATTTATGACAACAATGATGTAAGGAGAATTTTTGTGATTAGTGCTTACCTACTGGCTAAGAAAGGATACAGATCACAGTTGGTAAGCATGAGTCATATAAGAAGAACTAGAAGAGTAAGAAGAAATAAATGATTTGAACAGGTCCTATGTCAATCTAGACAGAGGGTACTCAACATTCCACACAAATGAGACTGATGGTGCTCTTCCGAGCAAAATTTGGGGTCAATTAGAATTATAGAGGCGGCATAAACACAGAAAGTATAATTTAATATCTCAGTGAAATGTCTTATCGAGTTGTGAGGTGATTGTAGATAGAATCTACATCTTTCTTGTAACAAACATGAGAAACAGTAAAGTTGAATGATTCAAGGTTGTTATACGGATCCGTATCACCCCAATAACATTATTATTACCGAAAAGTGTTTACATAAGATTTTAATGAGAAATGGTGATACTCCAATGAAAAGTCAAGCTAACCTTGACAACCGATAATAGGTAGATGGATGAGTAGTAGTGGGACTGCATACAAAGGGTGTGTTAGAAGTCCATTCTCGACTGATGACAAAAGAATTGTTGAAAGTAATAAGACCAATCAACGTGGTCCATAAAGCGTGTACGAGAAGACTCGAAGGGATTCGATTACCCTACTAGGTGTAAAGATTTAAAGAAGGTAAGAAGACATGAGTATAAGGACAACAAAATAAATGCGAGTCGAGAAATTGATTTTTGGAGAAAATCATATGCATCTGATATTTTTATACCAATGGTGCAGGTAGATGTTTAGTAAAAGTCATATCATTGGAACGATAACACTACGGTGAACAAGGGGTAAACCAAGCGAATAACGTGACCAGTGAGAATGAAGTTCATGTATCAAAAGGCGGGTGTTGCCAAAAAATAAATAAATAAATAATATAAAATAATAATAATAATAATAATAAATTAATTAATTAATTAATAAAATGTTGAGATGAGGATGCATTATTGAATCTATGCAAGAGTACAACATAACTAAAGTTCCAACACAAAAAGGGTGGTAATGATTAATTGACAGCTAAGAACCGATTCGGAGGAAGAAAATGTTATAAAATGAGCCAACTAGTAGAAGAGTTCACAAGACAAGCATGAGAGATCATCATGTGGTTGAGATTATTGTCTCGGTATAGACTTATTACCACACCTCGAGAATTTGGAGTTACGTATACGTCAAGATTGTAAATAGATCGAAGTAAGGACTTATAGGTCCACGTGAGGTGTCCTACGTTAGAAGTCAAAGGAGATAGTGGAAGGAAAACTACATTGAGTAGTCCTGAGGAGTAGTAGGTAGAGTTCTAAAGAGACCTAAGTGAATTCCGAGAAATTTTAAGACCGCACGTCCAAACCCTCCAATGAGGCGTGATCGGTAAGTGATTCTGAGGAGTTCCTAGATTGATTATGAAACCCAATGGGATTTGAGGACCATAGTTTTAACAGATATAGACGGTTATCTCGAGGTTTGAATAGCCAGTACTCACGGCTAGAGTACAACCTTCTCTTTACCATAGTATAACACCTCTAGACTGACGGCCTGATTGAAGAGAATCTGGTTGTTATACAAGGGAACTTACAGGTGAGAGTTGGAAATTATTCTGACTAATAGAGGACGCCAGTATGATTAATGAGTAACGACAAAGTGATCAGAGTAGCGCAACAGAAGTGTGGTGGGCCCATGTAACTCGATGCTGTGTCAACTAAAACCCAAGTTAAGGAACTATAAATCGTTATTGACTTTTCCCCCGGGAGTGTGACGTTGGGTATAGCAAGTTGAAAGCCTAACCAAAAGGGAGGTGATAATTCATCAATGGAGAGGCGGTCCGACTGAGTCATATTATGGGGTCAAGACCAAGGGAGTTACCTTACCAAGAGCATTAGACATTTAGTAAAGTGCCGGGGAATGTCTCAGATCATTGTTTTAGAAGCAATAGTCGGGACCTCCGAAAAGGCGGGAACAATTGAATATAATAAAAGGAGTAAAGTAATGGGGTCATTTTAAGAAGGTCACTCAGAGTATTTGAAAGTAAACTGAGGAATGTAACTTTGTGAATTCTTAAAGAAGAATGAGAAGTAGTAATCACCTATCACTCCTAACCCTGCTAGAGGGTGTACACCAGCGTTCACGTGTAACGGTTAAAGGAATACATATGAGCCCGGGGCCTGTCATCAACTATGAGGATCTCATAGTTGGGCCGGATTACACGTTTGTAGAAGTTTTCAGTGGTCTAGATGAGGAGCGGATGAGACTACTTGGGAGACGGAGGAGAGCATTACACGTAGTTATCTCGAGTCTTTGGCGGAGTTACCGCTACTTCCGTACCGACGAGTTAATACTAGGACGTTGTTTTGTGTGACTTTTATGACTATTCATTGGATTGTGTTATTATGTTTTGATGTTTTGCTTGATTATACTGTTTGAATAGTCTTGCCTGTTAGGATGTGATTGTGAAGATTTTATAGCTACTAAGTTAAATCCGGAAAGTTTAAGTTTCGGGACGAAACTTATTTTAAGGGGGTACTAATGTAATATCCGGAAAAAAATTTTCCGAAATTTTACTCCGTTTATTTCGAGTTAAATCGAAATTTGTTCCTTTGACCCGTTCCAGTCTACCTAGGGTTATACCCAACACAAATTCTATCATTTTATGTGAGCTCTTCTTCACATAAAATGATGGAAGTGTATCAAGCCCTAATATAAGTATACATATTTATATAGATATGAATATATCTATTTTGTTGACAAACCCAAATGACAAGTATTTGACAAAGCATGACAGTTATGTGACAAGGCCTTACCACCATCCAGCCCACTCAATCCTTGGGCCTTGCATGTTGTCTTCTTTCCAGCCCATGCACAACCTCATTCAGCTATAAAATGAAGGGGACAGCTGTTACGTTATCTCTTCCCTACCTAACCCCACAATTAAATTCTTCAACATAATTTCCGTAACCTCCCTTCTACCCATTTATTCTATAACCGTTCTCTCTCCGTAGAACCCGTAGAGAATTTCCATCTTCGATCGACCCAAGTTTGTGACCCGGCTTTTACGCAGATCCTTCAACCCTCAGTAGGCCCTGAGCGAGTCACACCACGACGCACCTGGACTGCCCTCCCGAGCACTGTTGTCATAGAATTATCGCGCCAGAAGCTCTCCCTCTCCGCGCCAGCAGCAACAAGCAACTACCATCACCGGCTCCTGTCGCGAGTTGCAGCAAACCACAATAGCCTACCTGTCTTGTGCACGCCAAGAGTGCTCCAGGGTAGTGCCTCCTCCTTCAACCTCCAGAAGACAGCCCATACGGCCTTTTTTTTCACAAACGATAGTAACAGCGCAGCCATCGTCGTCGACGTCGAGTACTGTCAAGGACGCTAGATGCGGACCGGGTTAGGGACGATATCCTTCCTCTCCTCCTTACCTTCTATTTCCTCTGAGCAGTGTCATGCTTTCTCATCCTTCCCGTGCACACTTAGGCGTGGATGAGCAGATCGATCAAACCTCTACCTTTGCGCCTACACCGGTTCAGTAGGGGTAAGTGTGGCCTTTCCTTCCTATTCTTTCCTTCTCGTTTCCTTAGCCATTAACTCCGGGAAATCCAGGGAAATAGACAGACCAAGGCTGGGTCCAGGGAAGTCGAGCCTGATCTTGTCCAGGCATAGGGAGAAGAGGTCCGAGACAGTGTAGGTACCATGTCTTACGCTTGATTGGTGCTGTTACATGAAATCACATCTAGAGTGTTGATTGCTGGACTCCAACTTTGCACTGTAGGTTATAGCTTGGCCTCAATTGATGGGGAATAGAAGAGCTGAACCTGGAACCTTGGCTATTTTTGTTCTATTGGTTTAGAAACTGAGTAGAGTAGTCAGATTGGGAAGCATGTGTTCGAGACTTTAAAATAATCGTTCACCGTGGAATTTTAAATATATTATAGACGGACATATGTAGCTTATGGTATTAAAATTTGGGAACGATCCAACAGTCGGATTTGAAGTTATAAGGTCCCAAAGTAGGGTAGTTGAACAGTTTTAGAAAAGGTGTGAATTTTGGGCTAAGTATGGTAGTTTGAGTGTTGGAATCAACTTTGGTGATTTATGTAGGAGTCTTGCTTGAGTATTATTGAGAAATCTTTGACCGTATGACTAGTATGCATATCATAGATGACTTGGGTAAATTTTTTAGAATTTTTATATTTTATTTGAGCCTCGTATCATAGGCTAAAGTTGGACCTTAGTGACCTTTTAGGAAGTTAAGAAAATGTGTAATCTTCTAGTTCTACCTAAACCCACTATTAAGAGTTAGATTATAGAAATTAAGTTCCAAAGAGGAGTTTTAGACAAATATTATGGAATTTTTGAGAGTTTCGGGACAAAGGGTAAAATGGTCATTTGCACCTTAGGAGGGTAATTTTTTTATAAATTCTCTTATGATGGATTCGTAACTCTAGAAGTTATAGACTTCTAAGGATATGGAACCTATTTTGATCCACTTGCGTCTTATGACAGGCAATTGAGTTTGGACGGTTACATATCGAATTGAGATTTAGACAGTCGAGATTGATTCAGGTAAGTCCTTTGGGCTTACTTAGCTGACTTCTAGATATGAGTGTGGATAATGATGGTGGTGTGTGATTGGGATGTTTAGAGTTACATTATTGTAATAAATATTTACCAACCTATACTTTGGCCTAAGAGTAACGGGCGGTGGCATTCTGCTCAGTTCGCCTGAGGGCGCTGGGGGTTTCTTTAGGGACTAGTCCACATTCGGTTTGTAGTGATGCTACCGGCGGAGGTAAGCTAGACCTACACCCAGTTGGATAAGGAACGGAGGCGAGAAATCTTAAGATCTCTCGTGCCACAACTTTAAAACGGATAAAGTGAATCACCTAATTTATCAGGAAATAACCGGTTTGTGTGCCAGCATGATGATTGCATTATTTTTGCTTGAGTTGTGTTTGTGCTAATTTTATTCTACTTATATTTAAATTGTTAGCTAACGGTTTATCCGTGTTGTAGATTTTGTAGAGATAGACAAGTTGCAGAGAGATCCGGGACGGATGGTCAGCCGGGTCCACGTACTCATTAGATGGGGACGGGGAGTCTTCCGTTAAGCTTGCATGTTATTAATATATCTATGTTTTGTAAGGCTGTCATATGTTGAGCATTCATGTAAATACCGTTTGTTATTTTCAAAGAATTTAAATACATTTGTGCCTTGTTGTAAGATCCTAGTAACGTTGTTGTTAAACCAAGGTCGGGACCCATTGTGAGGTCCTAACCAGTAGCTCCCTGAGTTCCGAGAACCTGGGGTGTTACAATAGAGGTTCCTGCTTTAATATATATAAGATAAGATAAATTATTTGATGAATATAAAGTGTACCAACAATATAAATAAATACTTAGCTGTAAAAAAAATATTAACTTTTTAAGTAAAATAACTAACTAGAACATTTACACTATTAAGAATACTCATAACCAGGGGCGGCCCTTGGGGGGCAGGGTGGGGCAGCCCCAAAAAAAAATCGTTTCAAAATGGGTTGTGAATTCTCTTGTTTATAAAATTGTTTTCTATGATTTTTTTAAAAAAAATATCACTATTCTTATGTTATATTTAAATGTTTTTTTTTTATCTTTCCCCGAAGTGAACGAAACTTTAAAAGAATTTCTCGTTTTAGACTCGGAGTAAAGATAATAAAAATACAAATAGAGGTGAGGTCCTAGACCGCGGCTATAGTGTAACGTTTTTGAAAAAAAAAAACTAAAGAGGTGCGGGTATGATGATATTTAAACGTATATAGCTTGATTACCATATGTGTTGCTTGGGGCTTTTTGCAACCTGTTCGCCAGATTTATATCACAGTTGATGGGGTCTTGTAGTTTATGTTGTGACTTGGTTACTACAATCAATTAAAGTGAATTTTCTTAGTGGATGAGGGATTGCAATATCATTCATTGTACTACACAAACTCTTTCGTTAACAACTGGTTGACAAATTAATATAGTTGGAACCACTTAATGTTTCAGATCCTTGCTGCAGTTCACTGATAGAGACATTGAACAAGTACACTAAAATTTTTCCTGCAAATGATCTTCTATACATTGATAGTATAGAAGTTGTAGTTCACTGATAAAGACATTGACTAGGTACACAAATTTTTTTTCCTACAAACGAGCTTCTATATATTGACAATATAGAAGTTGAAAAAAAATTTATGCTAGAATTCAAAAATTCTGCAGTCTCCAAACTTAAGTCTCCATGGCCATGGGTTTCCATTGCCGTTGAGAACAGAAGAATGACTAATATGAGATATTCTTTGAACACTTCGAGCAGGTAATTGGTTGTCTTACACTTTGGTTTCTTCATGTGCGAAATTGTGATATTTTGAATTGAATTCTCTATGTGGCATTTCTTTACAGAAAAGGCCGACTTGGGGAGCTTGTGGCAACATTTCGTGATTCTTATGGGGTATGGGTGGGTTCATCTTATCCTTGAGTCTTTTGCTAAGAAAGCTCCCACCATCCATTTTGAAAGAAGTGATATGTAAGTAAAATACTTGAGAAATTATAGATTTCATTGCAAAACTCATTGTGTTTTCTCAATACTATAGGAGTCGATTTCTCTTTCTCTCTCTAGGCTTTGCATTTCAGGGTTTTTGTGCTATACTTGACACTTCCCGGTGAAGCTTCTATCGCAGATAAGGACTCAACCGTTTTCTTCAGTTGATCCATAATTGGGTACGCTTTTTGTGATCATTTTCTTTTTCTTGGCTCTGATGTTATATCCTACTAACATTTAGCCTTTTGGTGGAAGTTTAAATTGGTTGCGGCACTGTGGATAGTAGATCTGCAGCCCTTCACTCCAGTTCTTAGAATAGCTAGAAATAACCTTTTTTGGTTTTCAAAATTGAACCTGCAAGGGTATTAGTCCGAACAATTTCTCGGGCTCTTTGCCATCTGAGATTGGACACATACAGGTACTGGAGCAAATGTAAGTTCTCATCATCCATTGACCTCTTCATGTCTAAAGTGTGAATCTACAATATTATTATGAGATTCACTCTTTTTTTTCTAACTTGAAGGGTGAAATGCTTCTTGGGATGGCAGATTGGCAGGTGGTCTAGACTGTTAGGCGCAATATTGATAAGCTTATGGTATTAGTATGTCCTATTCTTTTGACTACCTATAATCTGCAGGAATTCAAACAGCATAGTCCATCTCAAAAGCTTGTCGCAAAGGATTTGCATGGGGTAGAGTGGAAGTTCAGACACATATACACAAAAATATGGACAATTCACACATATATTTCATACATCAGCCTTTCCATTTTGATATAGCTTTGATTCTTGCATTGTGTTGAACCAGGCCAACCGTGCAGACATTTGCTGACTACAGGTGGAGTCCTTTTGTATATTAATTCTCCTCCCCCACTTTCTAACTTTGATTCGTTATCGTGTAATTTCTGTTGATATTCCTCGGTGTGAACAGAGCCAGAGAGAAGGTAACCTTAGATTGTCTTAGGTGTCCTCTGAAATATCAGATCTTGTTTTTGATAACACTAAGGTGTCATATTCTGTATACTTCTTTTCCTTTTGTTTCTGAAACATGTAGCTAATGCTTGTAATTTCATTTAATCGCTTGTATACAAATATTTATGTACCATCTTTCTTCGACAGCACATTTGTACAACTGCATTATAAATTATGTTCTCATCGCATACGGTACGAACCAAAAATCCGACGCGCGCGGTCTCACCTTAGATCTGATTAAAAAATAATTAGCGTAAAGTTAAAACAGTGAAAATTTTATAATTAATATTAGGGAAATTCCGGTTGGTATCCCTGTGATATGGGATATTCCGGATTTTGCCCACAAGTTTTTATAAGTTCGGCTCGTGCCCCTGAGGTTTTAAAATTTCCTACATATACCCAACACCGTCAATCCCCTTTAACTAGCAAAACTCCGTTAGTTTATAAAAAAAATAAAAACAAAAACAAAAAACAACAAGATCAATAAAAAAAAGTTAAAGATCTAGAAAGGAAGGGTAGCAGCTATAGCGGTGGACCTCACCTCTCCTGCATCTCCTCCCCAAACTCTACTTCCATGAAAATACAGCTTCAACTAACCATCTCTTCTGTAGCGAACCAGTCCTTTAACCCCAGTTGGGTCGCGTTTTCCACCGTTCTTTGTAGTACACCCCTTGAATTATTTCCTTCATCACACATCACACCTACAACACAAGAATCACAATACAGACTGGACGAAAGAATGAGAAGGAAAGGAAATTGACCGTTTTGGTGGATTCAGGCGGCTCGGTTGTCCGATTGTCTCATGCAAATCCAAAGAGAAGGCGAACGAGATCTGAGTAGACGAAGTAAAGGCGAACGAGATCTGAGCAGTACAAGAAACAACAAGTCGTTAACCAGAAGAAACATTATAGAGTCCTCTAATTTGTACATCCCTGATTTTGAAATGGAAAATTGGGATTGAATTTAGGTTCAGTGCAATTGATGGCATCCGATTATTAGAATTTATCATTAGAATTTTGGGTGTTAGGTGATTCTTGTAGTAGCAAGTCATATTGAATCACTCAAATTGAATCTCAAACTTGGAAACCTAGAAATCAATTTCGTTCAAGAGGAGAGGAATGCGGCATGCCTGGAGCTCGATTTCATTCGAGTCGAGAAGAATGAGATGCAAATGTGTTATTCGATAGGCGAATGTTTTCTTCAAGATGCAAAAATGTTCCTCTTTCTTTTTAATCGATTTATTTCGATCATGGAGAGAGTTCCATCTACTTCGCCTAGAGAGGAATCGAGAGGAGAGGCAGATTAATGTTAACTTGGAGAGGTTGCAACCTCTCTCGATCTATCTTTAACTTTCTGAATTGTTTTATATTTTTGTTTATTTTTTTATAAACTAACTGAGTTTTACTAGGTTAAAGGGAGTTGACAGTCTTGGGCATATTTAGGAAATTTTAAAACCTCAAGGACATAAGTTGAACTTGTAAAAACTTGTGGGTAAAATCCGAAATACCCCATATCACATGGGTACCAACCGGAATTTCCCTTAATATTAAAAATAAAAACAAAACGCTTCTCCTAACCGCCTCCCATCTGCGATTCTTCTCCTCTACCGCTTCTATGTAGCCCTATTGCCAAGGAGCTATTCTTCTCCTTCAATCTGCGATTCTTCTCCTCCACCGCTTCTCATTGTTCGGAACTATCTCTCTTATTCTCTGCAAACAGGTACTAATATCATCCTTTACCTCCCTTTTTGCTATCTCTCGTGTACTCTCCCATCCAATATATTCGGTTAAACCTAATCTGGAATTTTCCGTCGGGTGGTCCGACGATCCGACAGCCAACAATGTTGCATTTGATACTTGGTGTCTTGTGAATGACTTCTTAGATTGAAATGCTAGATCAGCTATTTGAATTGTTCGATTCATTTTTCATCAGTTCCATTAATTTCGATTTGGTTTTTTATTTTGGAAATTAGGAATTTTTATGCTCGAAGATTTGGCCGGGGTAGAAGACAGAGGGCAATGTATCTAGTCCATATCGTTTCTTATGCTTGTAATTTATTGCTAATTTACAAAAATATGAATTCAAGAGGGTGCTTCTATTATCTAGTATCATATCATTTCTTATGCCATGAATGAATTGATTACTCATCTGAATCTTCTGAGTGATACAACAAGTGTAGGCTCCTATTATCTAGTCTCTTGATTTTCAGGAGACTACTTGCTTTTAATTGCTTCACCTTTGACTGTTTGGTTGTTTTGTTTTAATCTGAATTCAAAAGGGTGCTCAATTGAGTGAATATGAACACAGAAGGGATGATACAGAAGGACAAAATGTCATTTTGCTGGTTGATTCCGAAGAGTAGACTTGACAATACACTATCTGATGGAGATTTTGATTAATACATACTCCTGTTTTTACCATTTTTTTAGCCTATTAGCTTAAACGGTAGAGCAATGTGTAACTAAACACATGGTGCGGGTTCGAATCCCGCATAGGCTACATTGCCGAACATACTTTGATTTTGATCTTGATCTTGCTTCTTAAATATTATAAATTGTTAATGTTACAATCTTGATCTTGCTTTTTAAAAAATTTTGGTGTGTGCCTATGTGCGTTTCTTGTCGTTATTTATTACTACGGCTCCATTGATATCATATTGGCTAAAGAAATCATCATGCTTTGTAGCTATTTCCTCACAATAGTTTGTCTTATGTTCAAAGTTCGAAGGATACTTCCAGTATGTTTCTGCAGATTGTTTACAAACCACTTTATCAGTTATCACGCTAACGTGTTTTCTAATCAACAACTTTTGATCTCGCTGAAGCATGTTAGCTCTGAATCTCCTTCTGACGACTGTGAGGGAATGAGGGAGTCCATATCCATAAATAGCACTATGTTGCACCAATACAGAGACGTGTGTCCGTATTCGACACGATACGATACATGGACACGGCAAATCTTAAGTATTGGACTTGGACACGTGTGAATACGATAATTAAAATTTTAATTAAAAATATAATTCAACAACTTAAAAACATATTTGATATGTGTTCATACAAAAGATCAAATGTAAAAATAAGTAGATGGACAATTGATTACTAGCCATGGAGGAAGATTGAATAGAAGAGAAGGGTTTAACGTAGGGGGCTTCGAGTTCGCAGTTGCCAAGAGGAAAGAGCGAGGAATGAAAAATAAGCTTAAAAAACCCTAGCAGCTTTTTATTTATTTTGGGTTAAAGCTTAAATTGCAATTTACCCCTACGCATTTAACCGATTTACGTGTCCAACCTGAACTCTCGCGTGTCCACCAAGTGTCCAAATCAGGACACGCTTGTCCGACCGTATTGGTGCGTGTCCGCGTGTCGGACACGTGTGTCCGTGTCCAATACCGGATACGAGCCCATATTGGCGTATTGGTGCAACATAGAAATAGCATCTCTTAGTTTTGGCTGCTTCATAGAATTTATATGAATCTGCTTTGTAGCTGAAAGTGTTTCGAAATTCATCTTTGTTTTTTTTTCCTTCGCTTAGTTTTGGCTCTAATGTGATTTCTCATCAACGGAGGGTTTTCAGATTTCTGCAGGTCGTTATTTATTACTACGGCTCCGTTGATACTTCAAGTATGTTGCTTTGCCGATAGTATATATATGCTTTTGTTGGACAGTCTGAGAAGTATATTAAAGTAATTGATTTTGCTATTACCGAGTATAGAATTTCAAAGAAAAGCTGAAGTTTGAAGAACAGGCTGAAAACAAAGCATAGTTATATGTAATTAGGTACCAAAACTGACTCCAACCATTGAATGAGACTTGTTGTTTTTCCAAATTGTTAGATTTTGATATTATTATGTTCAATTTGATAGCTAAAAGATGGCTTTTGATTGCTATTTAGTTGCGTCGTTGTAGGTCTAAATTGGCACCATTTCAAATATATTATGGGAGTATGCATTAGTTTGATGATAACTAAATTATATACAGGAGTAAGAAAATGACATTTGAGCTTGTACTTTAGGTGTTTGATGAAAATGACTAAGAGAGAACTGAAGTAAGAAAATGACATCCATAAATTACAGAAAACGAAAGACTGATATCGGATGATAGTGTCTATGAATACATGAAACTGAGGCAGGGTGAAAACTGATAGATCTTGTGTTTTTGTGATTGAGGATTCCCCTTGCATTTTAACATAAGTTCTGGTGACTGAAGCTCCATAAAGCTATTGGTTCTGTCAGGAGAAAATTGTAACATTTGTTTGCATAGATGATTGGTCTGATCAAGGAGAAGATATATTGTCCACTGTCTTTTTTTTGATATTCCAGAAGTTAACCTGAAATCTGAAAGTTTGGTTGCCCAGACATTGCATACATGTGGCGTAGCATTGAAGAATGTCAGGCTCTTTGTATGTTGAACGATATACCATAAATATCAATATCTGGAAATGTACATAGGTTCATTGTTTCAAAATATTGTTTTCAATTACTTGTGAGAGGTAGAATTCAGAAGCCCGTATAAAACACAGAGAAGAAAGACAAATGACTCCAAAACTCGATCAACTCTGTAAACAATTTACTGTATTCCAATCACGCAACATTTACTGGTTCTGTACAGATGCCAAGAATAGTGGTAGTTAATCTTCACTCATATACAGCTTACTGCAGTTTTACATACTGCTTTCTATACTGCTTTATTTCACCCTTAAATTTATAAGGGTTCCTGTAAGAAAGCCGATCATCCTTAATCTCTCTTGCCTCAGGGTTGTTCTCAGTTGTGCTACGTTGCTGATAACTTGGAGTTATTTCCTGCACAATAAAGTTCAGTTCAGATAACAGTCTCCTTCAATCACAGCAGTTCAGTTTATTAGATCAAGCAGTAGTAGTAATGTACCATGACATCTGAAGAAGGGTCTTTGCAGCCATTATTGTGATTGTCTTTAGGGATCCTGTCCGATCATTGAGGTAGAATAATAAGATGCTAATATTGTAAGGAATCATTGCATTCAACTGTTTAAAATGTTTAACTGAGTTTGATGTCCTTGTAATATATTATCTGGGAGTGAAGACTTACCCTACTATTCCTTGATCCACAGAATTATAGCATTCAGTTTGTGCTCCCTCACAAACTTCAGATATGGGACTTTTGTAGTCAAGCTCATTAACAAATCCGCGAACTTCGTGATGGCAACCTACAAGATTAGGAAAGAGACTTATAAGTTAGATGCCAAACCAAACATGTTTGTTTTACTTTCTACGGATCTAGTTTGTCTATAAAGCAAAAGCTCACTTGTTGGAATGCTTGAAGGGACTAGAACAGGTTTTATCAGGAGTTTATGGCACATAACGGTATCCGGGAAATCCAAAAAGGTATAACCCAAGAACTGAGATCTCTCAGACTGTGTCATTACTGAAAAACCAAGAGATGTCCATGTGTTGACGACAGAAGATACAGCAGGAAGCACCAGCCTTTCGATCCCTAGTTTCGTGAGCGTCTGAAACACACAATGCAGGAGAAGTTTAAAATTAGAAGCTGATATTGTATATGAACAATTAATACTAAAATTAGAAGCTGATATTGTATATGAACAATTAATACAGCTCTGGTCAAGGTACCTTTTCAAGCACATTCATTAAAAAGCGACACATCCCTTGGCGTCGATATTTAAAACGAGTTGCAACGAGTGGAACTTCAGCTACTTTCTTCCCGTAAATCCTACAAACAGCACCAAATTGTATAAATTGACTGACTCGGACTATAATTCATAACGCATGATTAGGAGTGCTAATTTACCTTACTGTAGCCGCACTAGCTAGGTCACCGTTCTTTTCTAAGAGCACTGTGTAAAATCCTGCGAAACTGAGACGTTTCAACTCTGACCTGCAATCAACTTTCAAATGTCAATATTTAAAACTCATGTTGAGGATCTGCTAAAGCCAAATTCAGAAGAACATCTCACCTTGTACCAAAAATGACATCCTCAACGAGATCTCGACCTGTAAGAGGATCTTTAACAGGTTCAAAACATTCCTGCATAGCTTTAATAGCACGACTAAGCTTAGTGTGACACTCTGCCTTGATGCTCAGATGGGTTTTATCATGAGCACTGATGGGTTTAATTAGAGTCCAAGTCAAATCATCTTGAAGAGGAATAGTCTTCCTTTGAAGACTTTCAAGGCCCCTGTGTATCTGCAACGAGTAGACAGACATCAATAGGTTTAGATTGCATTTAGTCAAGAAAGTCATTAAAAGCAAAATAATCTCATATGATCTGAAAACAGAATCTAGGTTGAGAAAGCTCTGCAAGTACCTTGTCACAAGCTGTAGAGCAAAACCATTTTCCTTTGGGGCATTCGACTCCTCCGAGGCAATTCACATGGACTGCAAAAATTGAGCATCGATTAGTTAAAACGTTATTATCGTACAAAATTGTGGGGTATCCATATGAAGATTGAAACTCACACAGCCGTTCGCATTGAGCACAGTTATGTGTAGTTTGGTTATCGCTACTGTCACAGATTGCGCAGCGACAAGATGGACAAAACCAGTCGCCATCGGGAACATCCTACAATCCAAGCATGGATATGTCAACCAACAGAAAATCCCTTTAAAAAAATCTAATATAATAACTTGAGAGAGAGAGATTAATAATAGTCACCAGCAGATTTAGGCAATTTAGATGGTATGATGCCGGACAGCCATCACATAAAACTAATTCTCCATCGTTGTGACAGACAGAACAGATTTCGTCATTAGCCATGCTTGCTTCTCTTTTGCTTGATGTCAGAACTCGAATTTCACTGCTGTTTTTTCTTTTCTTGGGTTGCACGGCTAACGAATTACTCCTTTTCCTCTTCAGATTTCTGCTCTCTTGCTGCTGAATAGACGGGGCTTGCGCTGCTCTGCATGCTGTTACGAGCGAAGCATACGTCTTCTTCTCAGGCTCAGGGGAGTCGTATCTCGCTTCAAGCCTCGTCCTCATGGGCGTATACCAGCGCCTCCAACCCATAGCTAAGAGCTGTTTTCGTGCTCTTTCAGCCAACTCGCGCTTCTTCTTCGCATCAAAACCCTCATCCCATGCCTCTACGTACTCGTTTATCGCTTGCATATCCATGGCCGAAGAAATTAAAGAACGTAGAAAATCTGATCGACTACCCTTCGCAATATATATATAGTACGAGATTTTTCTACCATCAAAATCTCTTCAAGATATTCAACTTTTAAATTTCTTTCCTAAAATATGTATGAAGCCGTGAAACCCAAGAAATTAAGTTTTGTTGAGATGAAATTAAGCAAAACTTCCTTTTAAAAGATTTATAAATATAAAAAAATTTATAAAATGAAAGGACATACTTAAAAATATATCAAAAATATTATTATTAGAGTATTATATTTATACCTCAATATAACTTTTAAAACTTAATTATTTATTATAAAAAATGATATAGAAAATATTAAATAGATTTATAAAATAACATATATATTTTTAAAAAGTGAAAAGATGGTAAAATTTAACTATTTTGACTGCTGAATAAACTATAAACTATTTTTGTTAAGGAAGAAACAAACTAATTGTATAGATTATCATTAACATTAAAAATTTTATATTGTTATGAATAAATAATTAAGTGAAAATAATTTTTTTTATGATATTTAGCTATTAAAAAAATAATAAATGTACGTTAAAAAATTCGTAACATGTGGGATGTATCAACAACAATTTTATTGGATAATATTTAAAAACTAAAATAAATCATGTCAAGATGGATAATATAATTTTTTGAAATAAAATGTCACAACATCCTTACTTATATAAATCTAGAGGTGTAAAATTTAATTCAGGTTTTAAATTTTAAAAATGTGTAAATCTAGTTAGAATATGCGTGATATTTTTTAAGCAAAATAGAATTATAATATATGAATTTATTTATTTTGATCGGATCAATATAAATTTTGTTATCAAGTGACAAATCTGTAAATAAATCAAAAAATGATAATAGGGATGACTTTAGAAATTGACTTGTGGATAAAATGATGTTTGTTATAGTATAATATATATATTTATTAAAAAAGTAAAAAAAATATTTCAAAATTTAAATTAAAAAAAAAGAAAACAAAATAAACTATGATATAAAATTCAAAATTAAAAACTAAATTCAATAATCAACTTAAAAAAATTAAATTTCAAATTTTAAAAATAAGGAGAAGAA
>BSUD01000085.1:0-20295 GCA_033239045.1 Fagopyrum esculentum | reverse complement strand
GTATAGTGAAATCAAATGATCGATATCTTGTTCTAGTCCAGTTCGATATTGCTTTCACTAATATATTATCATGTGACAATTGTAAACAGTATAATAAGAGGATGAGGATCGGATATATCCGAATTTGGCAAATTGGTTACGCAGTCGAGATGAGATTAATAAGAAAGACTATACTATCACGTATCATGGTCACGTGGAGGATATAGAAGTGCCATTAAAAGTGTCAAAGTCGAGTCATAATCAAGATTATTCCACGTACATCGTTACAACCTTATAATCTCATGTTAGTGTCGTGTTAGAGAGGAGCTTCCAAATGAATAGTGAATGATGAGTCTCTCCTTTATTATTGGATAAATACAAAAGGGACTATGTGGATAGCTAACAACCTAAATGTAAACATGACCACGTGTTGCATACTAGTCGTTTGTTTCCCTTGTATATCACGACGCTGTTCAAATTTTAATAGGCTACTAACGTTCGAAATCAATATCATGTTAAGTTTTGATTTTAGCAGGTTAGTAATAGTAATCATAACTACTCACTTCGTCTGGAAAGTTGATGAGGTCCCCAATCACGTATACGCTTTTCATATTGAATTTCCTTTTTCTTTTTGTAAACTCCAACTACGCACCCCATATGCATAGTTGATGACCCTATCAACTACGCACGCGAAATGCGTAGTTGTGGTAACTATTAGAATTTTTGCCGACACCTGTATCAACCCCTTGAATATCATGAGACTCTTTCCGATATATAGAATTTAACAGCGTCACAAGAGGATTGAGATGTCCGGATATTCGATCCGATAATTTTATAAAAGTCTTATCTGAATCCGATCCGAGAGTGTCCGGATATCCGAATTTTATTTTAATTTTTTTTTAAATATCCGATTGGATTTAGGAGATATCCAATTTAGACATCCGGTCCAAGTCATAATTACAAGACTAGTTAGATATATCCGATTCGAATGTTTTTTCTTCTCAAAACCTCGATTCGTATTCGATCCGATAATTCGAAAAATGTTCTCGGATAGAATTGAACTCGATGCTTTCGGATTTAAATTTTCCGGATCGAATCTTTTGATTCATTAATTGGATTAGGCGGTCAATTTTTTTTTGCTCACCTAGTCACAAGGATTTGTCAAGACATTCTATATATTCACCAACCAACGCGAACATCGTTGATATGAGTTGTTCATGGATTATGGGACATCATCGCATGCGGCAGGAGACTTATGATCAGGAGAAGCGATATATAACCACAAGTTTGAGCAAGCCGACTCGTTAATTTTAGAAGTCCAATCCATACAGACTCACAATTTAAAAAGAATAGAGCCTGGCGAAAATAAGTTCAATGGATTAATATAGAGATAATTAGATAAAATGCACCCCAACATAAAATTCCTTAACTAAATAGCATAGGCCTATAATTTATTAACTAAATAGCATTTTTTAATCAATAATACCATATTTGTCCCTATTAACATATCTCAATGTTATCCAATTTAGTTACAAGAGTATCTGAAAATTATTAATACAAAATCTAATTTAAGAAGATAAATTGTTCCTAAAATAAATTATCAATGTTCATGTTGGAACGTAATATTATTGAATTCGATAATTTTATAATATCATCGAAATGTATAATGTTACATGAAACTAGTATGTATACAAGAAATATACAAGAATTGAATATACATGATTTGCATTGAACTGTACAAGCATGTACGGGCCATATATAAGAATCTCACACGTTATTTGCAAAAAAAAAATTGATGATGTATGACTTACATGAATTCATAAATCTACCATCTTACAAGAACTACATAGATTAGTATAAGATAATAATAGGGATTTTCAATGTTACAGGAAATTAATACATGCACAAGAAAGGTACATGATTGCAGCTACAAGATTTACATGGAATTGTCAAAATTAACGTTAATGTATAATTCAAAAAGAAAATTAAATTGTGAGATCCAACTTGTCCGGTTGCCATTAGGGTGGGAGGGAGGGACTACCAACCAGAGATCAAGTCTCCATGACTACATTTGTTATTAATTTTTTTATATATTTCTTGTAAAAATTATAAAATTACAAGAAAATACTTATCATTTACAAGAATAAGTTACAAGATATTTTGATTGAAAATTTATTACGTTAACTCAAATTATTAACCATAGTTACAAGATAATTGATTGAAAATTTATTACGTTAATTCAAATTATTAACCATAACTACAAGATATTTTGATTGAAAATTTATTACGTTAATTCAAATTATTAACTATTAATGATTCACCTACTAGAATTAGAGTATATTACGGTTTAAAAGGAAATAATATATACAAAATCTTGTAATTGATTATATGAGGACAATTTAGTCTAAAATTTGTAAATGATGCTATATACTAATAAAATTAGTGAGGTGGACAATTACTAAGCAATATTAGTGAGCTAATGCACAACAAAAGTAGGGATGATACCTTTTCCGTTTTCGATTTTGTGGTTTCGGGTTTTTCGCAGGCCAGCGGCACAACAACAAGGAAGAAGAAAAGGGAAGAAGAAGGATGCGGCGCGTCCTAATATTGCGCCTTGGGGCTGCGAAAGCGCCCCATCGGAACACAGGCACAGTCCGCTACGCCGTCTTGCTTGTAATTTACAATCGCACTGAATAACATCACTCAAAATATATTATGAAATCAAAAGACATTACAAATCTTATGTCAACCACAAATGGGCGAAGCCTAATAATAATATTGGCTTCATGATGACGATGAAAAGCCCAATCATTTCGGCCCAAATATTCCAGGCCAATTCACGATAGGCCTGAAACGACGAGTCAACACTTGAAAACAGGATCTGGCATTGTGGATAAGATCATAACCGAACCCCACCACGGTTCCCCTCCATTTCCACACCTCAGTGACCCAGTCGGCGTTTCTCTGATCCCATACCCCGCCATATTATCCGACATCGTCGATGACGATCGGGAACAAGAAACGGCAGCGTTCCTTCACCGGGCTTCGAATATCCTCCGTTAACGCCGCAGTTGAAAACGACGATTCCGACGGTACCCTAGCCGAAGTCTCCCAGAAGATGCCTCGCGTGTCCTCCTTTCATCATCTACCGCCTCCAATCTCCGGCGGTTTTAACGATCCATCTACCGCAGATGTCATTATTCGCCTCTTTGTCGAAATCCCTCCTTTTGATGCAGGTTCGGCTCCGATCCCTGAAGTGGACTCCGATTGCGAAATCTCCACGGATTCTGAGCTGGAGCTGGAGTTGTACGCACACTCTTCCGTTCTCCGCCGTGCGAAGTATTTTTGTGCTTTGCTGTCCGATCGATGGATGGGAGATGTTTCGGAGGGATCTTCGGACTCGAAGCACCACAAGTTGAATCTTGGTGTTTCTCCAGGCTCTGATTCGATTCATGCGCATGTGGTGGTCATTCGGCTTCTCTACACCAACGATTTCGCAACCGTGATCAATTCCGTTTCGTTGGTTTTGTCCATCTTGCCGGTTGCTCTGAAACTCTTGTTTGAGGATTGTATCAAGGAGTGCGTTCGATTTCTTGAATCTGTGCCGTGGAGCGAAGAAGAAGAAGAGCGGATTATGGATGTTATTCCGTTTTTAGGCGAAGACGAGTCGAAAGTGCTTCTATCTAGGGTTTCTCCATCGGACTCTGGCGCGGCGGAGGTAATGCTTCAGAGTCTGATAATCACCGCGCTCCATAATCACTCGAATGTGGCTGCGGCGAAGGCTTTCGTGGCGAATCTAATAAGGGAATTCCCCTCAAGGGAGACGGCGAGCCGCGTACTGGAGCGAATATTCTCTATTTGCTTGAAGACGGCCAAGTCTTCACTTGAGGATTACTCGAGTCCGGACTTGAGAGGTAACCATGGTGAGACAGAAGCAATCCAGAGGTTGAATCTGCACTCGGCAATGTCAAAGTGTAAGCAGTTGATGTGGCTGATTGAGAGGATGATCGAATTAAGGGTTGCACAGTCTGCCGTCAAGGAGTTCAGTGAACAGGCTTCTTTTGCGGCCGATTTGAAGAGGGCTTTTCGTGAGGAAGCGTGGAGGAATATTGCTCCTGGGCTTCCCAATTTGGTATTAAAATGTGTTAGTAAGCTTGCTGTCTCAGTGGCTGCTGGAACTGTATTGGTTCCACGGGAGGTACGACTATGAACTCTTAGATTTTGGTTTTAATTCTTGAATGTCATAATGTGGAAGTATCATTGGTAAATGACAAATTTTTCAAGGGTACTTGTATGATATGATTCACACTCTTTTTATTTGTTTTCTGTTGGTCACTGATATGCACTTTGTGATGCATCTTTTTATTTTGGGCCTTGAATTACTGTGCAGCAGTTCTATTTCTGTTTTTCCTTGGTTGATTTAGTGAATCCTGTTACTAATTAGTAGCTGAGTTCTGTGGCATGTTATGCTGTATTCTTCGATTTTTTCGCAGGTGTCAAATTGTCAATGGAGTATTTTTGGCACGGTATTATACGAAAAGTAAATTTCGAACTGTTAACTGGGCTTTAGGAAAAGAACAGTGGGAGGTGATATATCTTATTAAACCCTCCGGTTTCCTTTAGGTTATTTTTTCAAACAAAACGCTCCGGTTTCTATTGTCCATTTGTTAAAGAACGATGCTCGCGGAGTAGCGGGGCCGTCCAAATTACCAAAAATCTTATGAAATGCCAACCTTATTATGTTAGCTGTTTTTTTTATTAAATAATGTTAGCTATCGTTACCTTTGACAGCCCACTAAATTGATTGAATAATTGGAAACCAATGATGTAGATCAAAAGACGAGTTTCTTATTTGCCTTACTAAGAGCAGGAATTCGACTCGAATCCTATATGATGACAAGCTTGATGGAAAAGGTTAACAAATTGCAAAGAATAACTTACCAGCATGATCTGTTGAATAAAAGAGGAATACATATGGAAGAACATAGCAGCAGCACATATATAGATGAGCTTCTTATTATCTTTCTGTCACTTCCCTAATCTGCAAAAGAAATATCTCGCAAAATGTCAAGCACCGGGTGTGACATATCTTAAGGCAGTTGTATATCTTTGTATTTCAAGTGGCGTCAATGAGAGGAATTGGACTTGCATTGCACTACTGTACATTTTCTAAGATGTTCATAGGTGTTGATTGTATACAGTTTCTCATGTAAACTGTTCAGTGATGGTTTTTTATCTTCTAAAATTTTAATAGGTCAATACTTAAGAATGAGCTCATGCAGTTAAAAGCTAATCATTTAACTTGTAATTTTGTGCATCCTGCACTTGGCTTGTGGTTTAAGGCACGGTAATCTATTTTGCTCCACAGAATGCTTCTTCGCATTGTTGTGTGTATTTTTCTATTTTAGAAGCTTTATGAGGAACTTATATAGTTATACGTTTGATGATGATGATACATGACGACTAATGGAAAGCTTGAGGGGGGAATCTTCTTTTATGGGGCATTGATTTCTAACTTTTGCTTGTTCAGTATAAGTTAATTCTATATCCCAAGAAAATGAAATTGATTTTTCTGTATTTGATACAGGTGAGGAAGCAACTAGTGGATAATTGGCTTCCAGTCCTGATAGTGTGCAAAGATCATGCATCCCCTTCATTGCCCCATCAGAAGCCCGGACTTTACAGCTTTAGAAGCCCACACACGGAACTGGAAGATGCATTCCTGAAGATCATTTCGACATTGCCCATGGCAGACTCTCAGGAGCTTCTACAACATTGCCTCAACTTCTCTACCCGTGACTCGGAAGGCTGCACTCATCTAGTCAGAGCATTTGACACATGGTTTAGGCGTGCATCAACTCGTCCTCCCCTTCCTTCAGACTCTACTTAGGGAGAGCCTCCATCCCGACTTGTGAATACGAAATCTTAAATGGCTACTTAAAAGATCATTTTGTAAATACAACAGAACAGAGGTTGGAATGATGCTTTTCGATGTAAATCTGTGTTTTGGGAACCCGATCTGTTCATTCCTTTGGTACTCAAATATGGGCCTTTGCCAGGTGCCTATTTGATGCCATGGATTGTCAGGTTGGTGCTCTATTGACATTAAACACGATGGTGGCTTGTTATGATCGCCTTTCTAATGTATAATATATATATGTAACATAATAAGATCGCATGTAACCAGGCATTTGTTATCACCTTCCCCCTTGAACTGCGACATAATATGATTCCAGAGTAATTAATTCGGCTTCGAATTTGTATTTGAAAAATGTTCGGACAATAAAAAATATAGTAGTTAATGTTCAACAATGGTCCCATGGTCTAGTGGTCAGGACATTGGACTCTGAATCCAGTAACCCGAGTTCAAGTCTCGGTGGGACCTTAAATTTTTGTAATTTCATATTTCATGTCATGGAACCAAAAATCGATTGTAAATACCTTTGCTTTCAGAATGTTAAATGCGGGTCATTTTGTTTCTGGAAAGTTGCTCATGTGAGTGACCAAGTTTACAATGCTCAAACGCTACCCAAATGCTCATAACTTCACTTACATATATCTCAAACGTTGGTACGTTCAGAAAACAGTCCCAACGTTTACTTCCCAACACTGATTTTGCTTTCCCTTCAAGCATCTTAGTAACAATCTCTAGAATTTGCTTTATGCTCCATCATACTTCTTTGAATTTAAAACGTGCAATTATCGAAATCTGCAAATTATGGCAGTTTGGACCTTTCAAGAATCTTTTATTCATCTTGTCCAATGTTGTTTATTGCGTTGTTTTCTTTTTGCCCAAAATCCAGAAAGGAAATCCTGCCCCTCTCTACCCGTTACCAATTTACAGTTCACATTCACAAAGTAATCAGATATGAGCTACACCAAAATTGAGGAAAAAAGTTATAAAGAAACAATAATTTAGCCTCAAAGAAATGAGAGATCAATGGATTCTTCCTCGGTCAATATATGCCTGTGTCATCTTCACAAAAAACAGCCAACACAGATACCTTTAAGCAGGCAATAATGCAACCAGTAAAGTGCCGCTTTTTGAAGATTGAATTTTCAATCCCAGTATTTGCAGGGTACTCGAGATAATCATCATCGAGTATGATGAACGAATATCCTAAGAGCTCTTCTCCAATAAACTGTTGTGAGTAATCCATCAAACAGTTCCTTGTTCTTCAGCTTGTCTCTCTAACTCACGATTGTCAAAGGGCTCGGGAAATATCTCCCTCGACTGCCGTCTCTGTGATGCCAAATACTCACTGCTACCACCGCCGTTGTTGGCTCCACCGCTACCCTGTGACCCAGATGAGGGTTTCATGCTGCTCGTCCCTTCTGCTGCTTTTGATGCAGAACCAACAGCCATCACTGGACCAGTGGGCCCCACATCAGAGCTTTGTCTCCAGCTCCCGAACACTGCTGCGTTCCATGAGCTTCTAGAAGAAGCGGTCCTGAGCCTATCCGACCCCGTATTCTCTTCTCGGACTACCTTTAAAGGGTTCTCCAAGGCCCTGAGGATGTACCTCATGAGGGGTCTTCTTGAGGGCTTGGGGTTGAGACATGACCTGGCAACGATTGCCATGGCCCACACTTCCTCCAATAGATCCTCATCAATTATCAATGAAGGATCGACGATCTTGGTTATGAGTTCTTTATCGTATATATTAATGCAAGGGAGTGTCTGATCTAACCATTCCTTCATGCTGGCATCATTGGATGCACTGATGCCCATCTTTCCTGTGACCAACTCTAGCAATACCTTTCCAAAGCAGTACACGTCATAAGTGCATGTAGATGTTTGAGAACCTGGTTAAAAAGCATGAGATTCAGGGATCAAAGCATATACAAACCTATAAAGTTACAATATTATGCTATCAAGAAGTCAAATCTCCCTTCTTTTGATGACGAAAAATTATAAATCAGTTTTGCATCCTACTGATATTATTTACAGTAACCTAAAAATTCAATCGAGTGTGATGATTCAATGTCCAGATTAGTTCTCATGCTATCCTCCCGTAGAACAAAACCAGACAGATATATAACTAGGAGACATAAAGGAAGAACAAAGTATCAGTGAACGATCTTCCAAAATTATGGGATCTGTAATTGGATTAACAACCAGCTGATTTATCTTCCTAAAAGACCTCACTTTATTTCTTCACATTTAGTTGTTAACCTAACCTAGTCATGTCAAAGACTCAAGCAGTATATATTCTCCTACACCTTGTGCCACGCTAAAGAGATTTTCAATGATTTGATAAAAACAATGTCGTAAAGGCTGTGAAAAGAAGTTTCAACACAGTTGGACATTTTTAAGCTCACTTATGCAGCTAACTAGTTACCATGTACACTCCAACCGCCAAAATATTGAACAGTAAATATATGAAAGAAAGAGAGGAAGTCGATAGCAGAAGACAATTGCACTTTATGAAGAACATGTGCAAAAAAAAATTACCACAGAGGGATATAATTCTAGAACATAATAGAGACCTAAGATAATGTCAAATTGTCAATGAAAGAGAAACTATCAAATTCACCAGTAGTCACATTGAAGTATAGGTCTCCAGTCAATTTGTGGGTAACAAAAAGATACACAGCAGAAAAAGTAGATTGTTAAAATAAAGGTTATTGATAGACCATGCAGAAGTAAGATATAACAAGAAATCCAAAGGTAAAGTACGTGACTGTATAAAGTGTTGGATACCTGATGAACTTTGCTCGGACGTCCTGGCCATACAAAGACAAAAAAATGTTCAGAATATTGGTTGTATTATTCCTTAGAAATCAATTAATAAAGATAGTTTAACGTCAAAGAGAGGAATCTATCTATACACAATTCAACCAAAGAGAAATCAAAAGGCAGAAGAATCCTCCATTAAGTTAGCATTTATTTGCTGAATGCCAATTTCATGTCTCTTTTCATCTGATGAACTCAAGTAAAAGGATCAATTTGGAAAGGAAATACTACGCTGCAAGATTAAAAGAGAAGCATAATGTAGAGGCTATATGATAAATTAGCTTCCAAGTTCTTAAAATTGGAAATTAATGTCATTTGGAATGATTTCAATTGTTGATGAGGAAATTAAATATAGCCAAACCAACAAACAAACGGTGACATGAATTCCAAGTATAATACGACAATTATTGTTATCAATAGGCAGCTGTTGTAAAGGCTAAATGAGTAACTTCTTACAAGTACAAGAGTTTACTCACAGATGGACGTGATCAGTAATAGCTAAAGGCCAAAATTCAGATGAAGACATAAGCACGTTCTTATGCTACAGATAGCGAACATCCTCCGACAAGAAGGCAAATTCACATAGGCAAGTTCTGATACTAGATATAACGAACATCCTCCCATCATGTAAAACAAAAACGGTAGCCAATGATGGCAATTTGCAATACACGACAAAACAGCTCCAACAAAAAAGGTAGTGGTGTACATTTATTCTCAATTTCTCATAGAATTGGTTTTCAAATATGCATAATGGAATTAAGTAGAGTGTGCTTACTGTGGTAACCGCAGAAATCTTGTAATCATACTCTGATGTGTATCCCCCTCTTGAGCGCAAATGTCGCTCAGACTACCAAGCCGCACTTCAAATTTATCATCAAGTAGTATACTGCTTGCTTGCACATCCCTATGAACAAAGATAAAGAAAAGGTAAACAAAGTGACACTGGATAAATTATTGTTGAAGAGTTTAGCCTACAACATCAACTTGTCCTTTTAAGCAAAATAAGCAATGCATGAGGTTTACATAAAGTTAATATACTAACATTGCCATAAATCACCTGTGAACAAAGGAAGGAGTACACTCATGATGTAGATAGGATAGACCCTCTGCAGCTCCTGTTGCTATCTTCAATCTTGTTATCCAATCTAGCGACTGCAAACTGTCATCATCCGAGTTGACCTTTCGGTACAAGGAACTTGACAAGTCTCCATTTGGCATATACTTGTAAACAAGGTACTTCTCGTTCTCATTCTCCAAGTAGTGTCCCAATAGAGGAACTAACCTATGATGCGAAACTTTACTAAAGAAATCCAACTCAAGCAAGTACGCTTCCCTTGCAACTGTATTTAGATCCACTTTTTTGATAACCACTGGGATACCACCTTCCAAGAAACCCCGAAATAAATCACCAGAATGACCATGTTTAATGAGATTAGCATCACTGAAGTCACCTGTTGCATGGAGCAGCTGCTGGTATGTGAATGACTCACCCAAACTAGCAAAGTTAAGAGGCACTCCAGGAGATTCGGGTGAAGCTGCTGAGGGAATTGGACCAACTCCATTCCCTCTTTGATTTGTGGGGCCCCTCCTATGATTGCATATGAACAGCAAGAGCAACAAGAGAAGAAAAAACAGGAGACCAAGACCCCCAAAAACCACTGCATATATGATAGTCCGCTTATGGTTCTTTCTCGGTACTACAGATTCTTGGGCTTCGGTATTGTTCAAATGCCCAAAATTGTCAAAAGACAAACCCTTTGAAGCATAGAATGTGCTACACTCTTCCACAGTCCTCTGACCAGTAACATTTTGGAGGCAATTCAGTCGAACAGAAGCATTACTCTTGGCATATGCTTGGACCACCCCTTCGAAGTAATTCTGTGATAGATCAATGAAACTGAATCTCTGTATCGCAGATGTCAATCCGCCATAGTACATGTTATTCGATAGGTTGAATTGAACACCACTTGCATTGACAGTCGGTACATTCCTAGGGAGTTCACCTGTAAAGTTGTTGTCAGAGACATCAACAAAGTGTAGTGAGGGCATTGACCACAATGCATCTGGTACTGGACCCGAAAAGTTATTGTTACTCAAGTCTGCAAACTCTAACCTGGTCAAACCCTTGAACAAATTTCCTGGCAATTCACCAGATAGACTATTGTATTCAAACAGCACAGTCTGCAGTTTCTTCATCCCATTCAAATCCAATGGCAACGTATTCACGAGCAAATTGAAGCTCATGTCAAGCTCAACCAAGCTAGAGAGATTCCCAAACTGGGATGGTACCAAACCAGTCAGAGTGTTCCCAGAAAAGTTCAGCTTTCGAAGCTTGGATAAGCTCCCGATGCCAGTAGGAATCGACCCAAACAAGAAATTCGATGAGATGTCAAGATCAGACAGGTTCCCAAGCAAAGCAAACGAATCAGGAACAGTCCCGGTGAACATATTCCTCGATAGATTAAGGACCGAGAGGTTTGACATTTGTCCCAAACTGGAAGGGATCATACCAGAAAGCTTATTAGAAGACAGATTCAAGGCCTCCAGCCGGGTCAAATTCCCCAGGCTCCAAGGTATAGCACCATAAATCGAACAAAAGCTAAGATCAAGCACCTTCAAACTGCTCAACGTGTCCCCAAACCAATCAGGAATCTGACCAGGGAGAGCAAAGTAGGAGGCATTGAAAAATTCCAAACGGGTCAAATTAGCAAGAGGGTCAACAGCAAATTGCGGGTTCCGGGTCCCAATTCGGGTCCTCCTAAACCCTGAAACGTTGATTCCCACAATGGAGCCGTTTCTACAGGAAATTCCTCGCCAAATTAAGCATGGATCAGCCTTAAGCGGCCAATCCCTGGCTCTCAAACTCAATGCGGATCTGAGTTGCAGCAAAGCCAGCCGTTCGAAGAACGACGCAAGTGGCGTTTGGGCTTCAGCATTCTGTTCCAACGTACCATTGACCAGAAGAAGAAGGAAGAAGACCACAAAGGGGAGATTTTTGGGTTTTTGTTTATGAAGATCCATTTCAGCAAGTTAACAGCATGAATCTAGGCGAGTTATATACATGTCTGATTTTGGTCCTCATTGGGGTACCAGGCAACGGCTGTGAACCACATAGTAGGCATAGAATCTTAGGGTTTTGAAGTGAAGCGCGCAGAATTGCATCTTCAACAGGCTTCTGAAGGAAAAATAAGAGAGAATTGCAAAGGAAGAAGACAGGAAGCTTTGTTATAGTTGTTGTTTACCTTAATCAACAGCTTCCTTTACTAGCGGAATTGCGTTAACCCTAAGAACTATCTCTCTGTGGGTCTTGAATCTTCTTTCGCTATCTCATTTCTTGTTGCCGCGTCTGATTCGATGTTTCCGGGTTCAGTTTCGCCGGTTGACGAAGCGCAGAAAAGGACAGAGGGAAGTAAATTTGTGTGCAGTGAGAACAGTGTCAGCTTCCAAAACACTAATTAAATGCAATAAAAACTAGGATGATTGAATAAATAATTAACGTAAATTCTCGTTGGTGCCCTGAACTTTGCCAATTTCTGTTAATGTCCCAACTTTAGGGAAATTCGGCTCCATACCCCTAATATAATAATATTCACCACTAAACAATATTAATAGGAAATTCTCTGAGTTTTGGTTAATCTCATCAAAACTAAATTCAAAGTCCGGATCAAACTCAAATTTAAAAATATCAATAAACAAGTTTATGAAATTGACTCATCCATTGAGAAGTTACAAATGTTAAATTATTAAAAATTTTCTAATTAAAAAATAGAAAATGAAAAGATTGCAAAAAATGAGAATGCCTAAGTAAGTTCCATGAGAAACTACAAAAGCTAAATTTTTAGAATTTTTCTAACCAACAAAATGAGAAATTGAATAGACTAAGCAAAAAAAGAGAATGTCTAGCTGAGTTCCAACAAAAGTATTATATGCAACGAGCAAAATCAAAGTCGCTAGAGTCCGGCGACAAAACACAAAATACCATTAAAAGAAAGATACGGGAAGAAGAAGTATGAAATCAATAACCTCAACTCAAAGAGTAAAGGGTCCAACTCTGAATACCGAAGATGAAATAATCAAAGGATTTTCAAAGCTTATAAAGACCGGTTCCGATCAGATCATATTAACGAGAATTCCTAAAGCAATATCCGGAAGTAATCACAAGCGAAATTACCGATATGAAAATAAGGAAGTAACCAAACAATTCTAAACGAGGACATTAAAAAAAAAAGCAATCTTTAATATTGCAGGCTGGCAGCGATAAACCACCGGGCCCAGATGGAATGTCCGCCGGTTTCTTCCAAAAGTATTGGAGTATCATAGGTCCAAGTGTTATTCGTGCGGTCAAGAGCTTTTATCGTACGGGTAAAATCCAAAACCAAGTCAACCATACTTTCATCACCCTAATCCCAAAGACCGATAACCCAACTTCGACTAACCATTATACACTTATTAGTCTATGCTCAACAACGTACAAAATTATTGAAAAAATTTTAGCATCTAAACTCAAGATAATCTTACCAAAATTGATTCGCCCTCTTCAAAGTGCCTTTACACAAAATAGATCGATCTATGATAATATTCTTATTGTCCATGAAAATTTTCATGGTTTTAAAACCAAAAAAGGGAAAAGAGAGGTATATGACCATCAAACTCGACATAGTAAAAGCTTATGATGGGGTGGAATGACCTTTTATTCTTGCAGTGTTATAAATATTTGGCTCTGAGAATAAATCCATTAATTGGATTAGGGAGTGTATCGCTACAATTTTATATTCTATCATAGTCAACGATAAACATATGGACTTGATATTTCATAAAAGAGGTTTACGTCAGGGTGACCCAATTTCACATGTGCTATTCAACTTAGGTGCGGAAATTATTGCACGAAATATTAAAAAAAAGTAACTAGAATAAACAAATGGATTTCCAATAACTAGGGGTGAGACTATTATCCCATTTCTTGTATTTGTTGATGATATAATAATATTTGTCAAAACATCAACAACAAGAAGTACTAATGTATTAGATCTCTTGAATGAATATTGTCATATTTCACGACAAAAAGTTAACTTCCACAAAGTGTCATTTCAAAGTACTACAAAAGTTAGGCCAATGTGAAAAGACAAATCCAATTAAATATTATAATACCCGCTACGGACTGCTTGAATAATTATCTTGGGTGTCCAAGTATTAACGGTAGAGTAAATAAGAGTGTCATTGAAGGTGTGATAACAAAATCTAGACAACAATTAACTAAATGAAAGGCTTACACGCTTTCTCATGAAAGAAGAATAACCCTAATCAAGGCAAACATTTATGGTAAACCAAACTTCATCATACAAAGTTTTATGCTCTCAACAAGTATTCATAACAAGTTGAATCAAATAAATCGAATTTTTGTCTGGCCCAATTTTCACCCTCTTATCGGTTGGGATAAAATTTGTAAACCTAAGTAAAGAGGTAGGGTGAGTATTAGGAAAGCATAGGACATGAAAAGTCCTCCAATTGAAACTTATATTGAAAATTATAAATGAAAAAATATCTTAAAGGCTCCTCTTTATGGAATTACAAATCTAAAAAAATACCTCTTGAAAATGGAAGAGCCTTGTGAATCTAAGACCTGGATTTGAGTTAGGATTCCGATGAAGTGTAGATGATGACAAAGTAGTAAAGTTTTGGAAAAATCAATGGGTGTCGGATCAACCACTCATTACAATACTTAAGTATAATATCGCTATTGACGAGGAAAAAAAGTTAGCATTTACATATTTGAGAACAAATGAGACTCGTGGAAACTAAACTACAAACTAGGAAACTTCCTTCCTCCAGGGATAATGACCGTTATCAAGTCCTACCAACTCTCGAAGTATTTTTATTCGAGACCACCTTTATTGGGCATCTTCGGACAAAGGCTCGTACTCCTCAAAATCGACAATGAACCTTATCCTTTGGGGTTAACATAGAATTCAAATGCCCGAATTTGGGAAATGGATTAAACCCGAAAATGAATTCACCAAACTAAATTTTGGTGGCTCAAAATTGGATATGGAGAATCAACCTTTCGATTTATCCTTAGAGACCAACATGCTTCCACCATCATCTTGACTATGAACAACGTGGAAACATATCGGCCATTTATGTTGAAGCATGTGCGCTACGGGAAGGTCTGGTCAAAACACGTGATTTAGAAATTACCGAGATTGAAATTGAAAGGAGTAACTTTCCAATTGTCAATTCTATTAAACAAATTTGGAAACCCCGATGAAAACTTGACTTTCTTATTTCGGATTTTCTAACATTGTGGCTAGTTTCCGTCATGTCAAGATCTGACACGCCTTTAGGAAAGTCAATTGCGTTGCCGATAAGCTTGCATAATCAGGACATCGCTACCCATAGGTTTTGCCATCGATCACCCCCTGATGAAATATATTATCTGAAAGGATGCCCTAGACTAGAGAGTCTTCAGAATATGATCTAGTCTATTCACTTACCATACATTATAAAAAAAGGGAAATTGACCAAAAATAATATCAATCATGATACATGAACAAAAAATAATACAAATTCTAAAAATTATTATTTGATGTATAAATTATTTTACATCAAACCAATTTTGATACGGTGTGTGACCACATTTTATCACAATTTTTTTCCATAAATACTTAAATTATACAAAATCACCCCTAAATTATGTTCACTTTCAAAAACCATCATCTTATTTTTGTATACTCAACATCTCTATCTACATGTAAAGTAAGGTTTTTAGAGCACTAAATGACCTAGACAATTAATGTAGAATTTTAGAATTTAAATAAGGTTTTTAGAGAACTAAATGACTTATACAATCAATATAGATATATGGAATTTTAATATAATCAAGATTTATTCTTTTCTAAAAGCCTCCGGTAGTAACCGACAGTAGGACATTTATTATCATCAAGGTTTTTAGAGAATTAAATGGCCTATTTATAATATTGTCATATAATTAATCAACATTTAAAATAAGATTTCTCATTAAAAATTTATTGAATGAGAGCTTTAGAATTTTTAAATGTTAAATAAATAATTAAAAAAATAATTATAGATATTAAAATATAAATATTAATAAGTTTAAAAAATAAATAACTCAAAGTAACTCATATCTAGACAATCAATGTAGATTTTAGGAATTTAAATATAATCAACGTATATTCATTTCTAAAAGCCTCCGATCGTAACTGACAACAGGACATTTAATATCATCAAGGTTTTTAGAGAACTAAATGCCCTGTTTATAATATTGTCATATATATTTATCTACATTTACAATAGGATTTTTCATTAAAAAAACTTTTTTTAGAGAACTAAATGACTTAGACAATCAATATAAATTTTTGAAATTTAAATATAATCAAGGTATATTTTTTTCTAAAAGCATCCGGTAGTAACAGACAACGGAACATTTATTATCATCAAGGTTTTTAGGGAACTAAATGGCCTATTTATAAATATGTAAAATAGGGTTTTAAAATAACTCCTCTTATTTATAATATTATTATATATTTGGTTAAGTTTTATGAGAAATATAATCATATTTATTTAGTATTATAAGTTTTAAAAATTGTCTACATGTATATAAATAACATAAGTATTTTTCTTAAAAACTGCTCTTTTTTATAATATTATTATATATATTTGGTTAAGTTTTATGAGAGATTAAAAGTTATGGTAATTGGTAACATAATATATCTACATGTAACATAAGAATTTTTACTAGCAAATATTTTATATAAATTAAGTTTTAGAAACTTTCAAATGAAAATAAATTATTGAAAAACAAATTATAGATATTTTAATAATTTAGTAATAACAAAAATAATTAATGCATTTATAATAATAACAAAAAGATAAAAATAAAAGGACAATGGATATATAATACCACAAAAATAATATAAGTAGTCCCGTGCGTAGCACGGGCGTAATTTTCTAGTAATAAGTAATAAAGGTTGAGTCATCACTTTACTCTTAAATATTTTAGGTCATTTATTTAAAAATATAAATATACGATCGATTGATAAGTTTTAAAATAAAAATATGGCTACAAGACCCGTACTTGGTGACATTCCTATAAATTTTGGCAATTTTCTTTATAATAAGATTGATTGTGAAAATTTAAAACATAAAATAAAGATTTTTTTTCCATGCATTTATGTAAAAAGAAAAATGTAAAATTTAACTCTTTAAAATTTCAAATTACACAAATTTATCAATAAGTGACATCTTCTTTCATTAAACTAGTTTAATCCCCGCACCTTGTGCGGGTTTTATTTAAAATAAAAAGTAATTTATTGTTATTTTTATGTATTATGTACCGCATATTTATTTATAGTACATTTAGTTCAGGTTAAATTGACTTGAGAACATAAAATTTTATGTTTTAATATCATCATGAACAATATTTTTCTAATAATACAATATTTATTGAGAGTGATTTGGTTCCTATAAAATTGTTAATTTAATAATAAAAGATTTTTTGGATTAATTTTTATTATAAAAAAATTGTCACACAAAATAGAGTCGTTTGAACTAACGTGTGTTGGTTCCTATAAAATTGTTAAATTAATAATAAAAGATTTTTTGGCTTAAAAATAAAGATTTATTGGTTTTAATTGTGGGAGCTCCATTTAAAAAATACTGCATACACAACGCGCCACATCATCAACTTGTGCTCTGTTTTAGTATGTATAATAGATATCTATAAACACAAGTCTTTTTCTTCAAACTACTTATAGAAACAATAATGACACGAATCATGTGTTTCTTAACTAAATTTTTATTTTTTAAATTTTAAAACTTTTTAATTGGTCTTATGCATTAAATAAATTACCTTAAATATTAATAGTAAAATGATGACATAACCTTTATTACATAATTCGTTAAATATACCAACAAAAATATGGTTGGTTTTAAAAATATATATATAGCGTACGAGTGATTTTGTGTGATTTTAAAACTTGTGGACGTTTTTTGTGATAAAGTTTTGCCACAACTTCACGATGTGTAACTGTTTGTATATCAATTAATAATTTCTAAAGTTTGTATTAATTTTCGATATTGTATCTTTCTTTCTTTTTATATCAATTTTCCTATAGGCAATTTTGGTAACTAGGCCTTTTTCAAAACTATAGTAGTAACTAGCCTTTTTAATGTTTCAATTAAGTAAATATACCCCAACCTTTTTTACTTATTCTCAAACTCCACACACTATTCTCTCAAGGGATACATTTCTAAACACAAAACTATATAAAGCCTAGTAAACCAAATTGTTTCTTTTCCTAATTGAATAAAGGGAAATTCCGGATGGTACCCTCGTGGTTTAGGGTATTCCGAATTTTGCCCACCAGTTTTTTCAAGTTCGGATGGTACCCTTAAGTTTATGTTGTTTTTCGAATTTTGCCCAAATTCATTACACTTTTTAAAATTCCATTAAAAACATACAAAAGAAAATAAACTAAAATTAAAAAAAAACTTAAAATAGAAAAAATAATTTATTTATTTTAAAAATAAAGTAAAACAGTAACTTTTTTTAAAAAATATATATATTATATTAATTTAAAAATAAATTAGTTATAAAATTTTTTAAAAAATTAAAAAAATCAGTGTTTTCTTTTATATTAAAAATAAATAAATTGGGTTAGCATTTTTTAACAAAATCTAGAAAAATAAGTTTTATACTTTATTTCAAAAATAAATAAAATAAGGATTTTTAAAATTTTTTTTTAAAAAATCACTGTTTTAATTTATTATTAAACTAGTATAATACCCGCACAAGGTGCGGGTATTGAAAAAAATGAGAAAGAATATTGTGAAATTGGTTTTTTTACGTGCTTTTGTTTTGTATACTTCTCTAATCTAATCGACTTACCCACATTACTTTATTAAGGATAAATTTACTAAATGAGATTATACTATGGACATACTTAATAGAATAATAATATTATTATTATTATATATATATATATAATAATAATATTATTATTCTATTAAATATTTTTATTAATTAGTTTAGTGCCCGCACCTTGTGCGGGATTTTCTAAGTAAATATTATATTTTCACTTTCATGCATTATATATTCGATATCAATTTATAGTAAAAAATATTTTTATTAATTAATATGACTAACATATGAGAATTAATTTTTTTTAAATAAATAAAAGAACATAATTAAAATTCTATTACAAAGATTATTATTCGAGTATTATATTTATATCTTAATATATTATCACTTTTACTTAGATTTAGATAGAGAAGCAAAATTTGATTTAGTTTTAAATTAAAAAATGTGTTAAATCTTGGTAGATATGTAGATTTATTTTTTTTAATTATTTATTTAAATAAAATTGACGTGGCATGATGACTGTTTACAAATTCTAATAAAAAAATTTCTCATAAAATAATTAATGGCAAATCTGTAAATACGTTGTGGCAAATCTGTAAATAAATTGGAAAAAGCTTACGTGGACGGCCTTATAGGTTGACACGTGGACAAAATGGGTGCTGCTTTAGTAATATATATAGATTAAATAAATCAGTTTTCTAATTTTTTTTAATATTAATTTATTTTCTTTCTTTTAGTTTTGGGAAATAAATAAAATAGAAAAATTATTTATTTATTTTAATAATAAATTAAAACAGTGCTTTTTTTTAAAAAAAGAGTCCTTATTTTATTTATTTTTTAAATAAAGTATAACACTTATATTTTAGATTTTGTTAAAAATATGCTAATTCAATTATTTATTTTTAAAATAAATAAAACACTGCTTTTTGAAAATTTTAAAATATATCTAATTTATTTATTTTTAAATTAATATAATATATATATATTTTTAAAAAGTTACTGTTTTACTTTATTTTTAAAATAAATAAATTATTATTTCTATTTTAAGTTTTTTTTTTAATTTTAGTTTATTTTCTTTTGTATATTTTTAATGGAATTTAAAAAAGTGTAATGAATTTGAGCAAAATCCGGAAAACAACGTAAACTTAAGGGTACCATCCGAACTTGAAAAAACTGGTGGGCAAAATTCGGAATACCCCAAACCACGAGGGTACCATCCGGAATTTCCATTGAATAAAATACATGTAATAATTCTTAAATATAATAAAATACACGATTGAAGCACGAGAATAAAATATTTGAAAAATTTAACAATTGACTAATTGAGCAATAATTGGATAGGGGTTTGAATGAGTGGGTGAATGGTACTCTCAATCTAAGTCTTTGTAGCCTGTAAGGTTGCATTTTGCTGGTGTCGTAAATGGGGTTGCTTTAATGCTGCTTCTTCTTATTGTCTCTGCTTCTTCGGTCAATTAAACTCTGCCGACTAACAACTTCTTCCATTGGATATTAATAGTTTCATCTCAACCTTACGTTACCAAATATATATGTCCACAAGTTGAACGATATAAGCTCTTGTTCATTAATACAATCAATGTATTTTTTGTGTTCAAAGAAGTTAATAAGGTGATAAACAAGCTTGCGGTGCTTGCTTACAATTTGATTTTCGACGACGGAATAATATCGTACCAAGTTGAAGACC
>BSUD01000083.1:0-12295 GCA_033239045.1 Fagopyrum esculentum | reverse complement strand
ATATAAACGTTCATAAAACGAAAGTTTACATCAACTATAATTCTATATATAACTTGCTTATAAAAATTTAATGGTTAATCTTGTATTATGTTTTCAAATAAATATGGTGATGTACTAGGCCTATCCCCGTCGATCATACCGAAAATTAAATAAAAAATCAATGGTATTAAAGTTATAAAAATCTAATTAAAATTATAAACTAATGTTTTTACTAACATAAATAATAAATATATTGATATTTTAAAAGCTTGTACGTTATATAAATTTGACAGTGTTAGTGACTTTATTATTACTTTTATTATTAATTAAACAGACTTTATTATTACTATTATTATTAATTAAACAGTTAGGTTACACGTTTAATCTTACTTATAATTAACATGTAAAATAGGTATTTATATAAAATTATAAATTAGATGAGAATAAAATTTTAAGAAAAAAGTTTTAAAAAAAAAACAAGAAATAAATGAACTTAATGAAGAAAATGATATTGGTCTCTACCCTCAATTCATAAGACAAATATATAAAAGCTTATAAGAAAATGATATTCTCGTGATTATATATAGAAATATAAATGTCCGAAATAAATTATTCTATACACTTAACATATGTAATTGTGTGTTATGATATTCACAATCAATGATATTGATTACAAAATAATTTTGCATTTGATCTCATTCAATCTTGTTCACTATAAAAACTAAAGGCTCATACAAGAAATTACATACTCGTTACAAAATAAACCTACAATTTTTTTGGTGGGATCAAAATAAATCTACAATGATGAAGTCTGCTCTTGTATTTGTTTTGGTTTGTGTTGCGTTTTCACCAATTTGGGCGCATGATGTGCCTTTAGGACTGAACCCGGGAGGGCTACCACATTCCTTGCTCTTTGCATTTAAGCCGAACCATGATGTGCCTTTTGGGCCGAACCCCGGTGGCCCACCACACTTGTTCAAGCCGAACCATGACGTGTCATCTGGACCGAACCCTGGAGGCTCACCACACTCATTCGAGCCGAACCACGAAGTGCCTTCTGGACCGGGTCCAATTGGTAATTAATGTTTAGACCATATTGTTTACAAGTGATTCAAATACGAATGATAATTAATGTTTAGACCAACAAATATCGGTGGGTTTAGACAATAGTTATCCTAACAAATCCAAATACACGCAATGAAACAATAAATTTTTGATAGAACTAAGACTTAATTGGATGATTTTTATATTACATTTCTTTTCTTTATGTCGCAAATAGGTAAACCCGAATAGAGCTCAAACTTAAATCAAAGCCAAACAGATATTGAACAGCAAGAGATCGAGGCAGTGATATATGCTCAAAATTTTCAAACTTTAACTAAAGCTCGATTGAATGTTGTCGATTATACATAGAAAAAGAAAGAAGAGCAATTTTAAACAAATTTAGAAGGAAGATTAACAAATTCGAGATCGAGATTGGTTGCATTAGAATGAACGCTCGACCTTCCAATTTCTTTCGCAAATGTTGAAAACCAAATCATATTATCATCTGGAAGACTACAAAGCGAAGACCGCTAAATGAAGCTATTGTAAGATCTTCTCGGCTAACCGAATACATATTACATTCTAATGGATATTCGTGGATATTTGGATGGATATTCGTGGATATTCGGATATTAAAAAAAAAAGAGTATATAAGGTCTAGGTAGGTAAGGTAACGGATATAGGGTTTTAAGTACCGGTTTAAATGGATAGTTTATATGCATGTGTTTGACTTGTATAAACTCCGGATATATTTTACTTGTGATTTGTGTCAAAGTTCGATATAGTCGTACAGTAGAATAAGGTCGTGTGTATACGAGCGCACATGTTCGTTAAGTTCAAACCCAACACATAAATCCGATAAAATTTCATCGATAATAAAACTAATTGGAGTAGCCCACCGATGTTATCTACTATGCTTAAAATATTTCGATCTTTTGACGTGAGAGCTTATTATCTACGACAATATGTACATTTAAAAACGATGTACATTAATTCAGCATAAATCAAGAACTAATGAGTACGTGGCTCTATGAGTACGTGGTTTATACGATTTTTTGTATATTTTTTATTGTATAATATTTAGTTAAATTTATTATTTTATTATTTTCTTCTCTATTAAATCCATACGTAATTTTTTATTTGTTAAAAACGATGTACATTTGCTCAGCTTTGTTCGCCTTTGTTGCTGTCGGAAACTACCTCAGCAGCCGCCTATTTCTTGTCGTCTGCGAACTCCTACCGCCTTGATGGTCGGATGTTCCTCTCCCATCTCCTATTGTGTTGATTTGAGTGAGTATTAGTGAGATTTCAAATTCTATTCGTAAGATTTGGATGTTGGAGAGGGTGGCCGCCACGTATTTATTGATATGCCCCAATGAAAAATCTCATTCTGGATTCAAGAACAATTTGTTGCTTGCATTCCAGCTGCTCGACGAATTGCCGCAACGAAATCTATGAAATTTGTTTCTGAAGTTGAGCTGAGGTTTCAAACCTCGATAATAGGCAATGACTTCCTTTATTATCCGCTTAGACTATTTTATGGTTGTGGTGGTGGTAGGGAGAGAAGTAGAGGTTTCTCTTGCTTGATACTTTGAAAAGACAACATTCTTTGTGGTTGAACTCAAGAATGAGATTTGCGGAATTTTAAGTGTGACTTTGATGTTTTTGTGGCATTTGTTGAGGGGTTGGCCGTTCTTAGGATGTGGTTGTGTGACCGATGCATGAGTCTTCATGCTTTGAGTCATGAATGCCCGATGGTTTTGTTTTTTCTTTTTGTGAGGATGGTGGATACATTGTGGGGATCTCGAGGCCGGGTGTGGGTATCCCGGGAACGATTGTTGGAGATCGGGTTGTGGTTGATGCCGGAAATATGGTGTTTGATGCAGATCTTTTCGAGAGGGTGATGCATGTTCCTATTACTACGGTGAAAAACATCTCTCGCAGTTGTCGTCTTAGCTTCTCTCAAGCGTTGTTGGGTGCTCTCCTGAAGTTGGTTGTCGAGTCAGGGTGTGCAGTTGCTTTAGTTATGTTGTTTTTGCTTCCTGGTGCACATTACATGTGTTCAAGCCTACGAGTAGGTGAGATAGAAGATCGGAAAGTAGCAAGTTGATACAACATAAGGGGATTTTGCAGGCCTTGTCTACATGGGGAGAGGTTGAGGGTGTTTCGAGTCTTGTGCATGCGTTGTTAGACACTTTTGAGCATAAGCCTTTCTGTGATGGTAAATGGTGACTTAGGCGATGGAACTGATCTAGAGAGGAACACTAATATCAAGAAATGTCTCCGCAAGTTTTCAAATGAGCATTTTACAGTTGTTGTTAAGGTTTTGAGTTCTTTTAGAGTTGCTCCGTATAGCTAAGAGACTTTGAGAGTGTTAGGCTAAGCACCCCTACAAGATCCACCTTCTAATCCTTGCACTATCTTTCATGAACCATCCCTCGTTGTTGATGCTAATTTGATCTTTAAATGCATTTAAGTCATTTCCCAAAGTACTTTTGAAAAATAAAGGAGTACAACCTGAATTTTTAGCATTTGTTATATTTTACAAGTTTATCACCTTATCCATCATGTACCTATGTGACAAGAATGAAAACATACATATGTATTAGTAATCGCTCATTTTATCACCTTATTCATCGTCCACCAATCTGACACGAATCCACCCGCCTAAAAATATATTTTCAATGCGTTATATTTTTAGTTTATCCTTTTTATCTAAATATATAAACCATCTAAACCAAAACCTAGTTTTTTTTATTTCATTCACCCTCAATTGTCATCGAAAGTTGAGTGTTCAATTGCTCTACATAGCCGTCTCTTACTCGGCTACTACTCTCCTCTCTAGAACCACATCTTTCCACCGCCTTCCCTAGTTTTTTTTTCCGTTATTCTTCATATCCGTCACTCGTTCCGTCGTTCCAATTGTTAAACGCGTTTCAGTCTTTCAAAATCTTTAATTAAGATTGTGATCACCCAAAGTATCACTCAATTCACCGGCATCATCCGTTAGATACGCGTGGAATGGATGCGGGTGAGAGTCTAGGTTGGTGACAGGTTGAGTGGGTGGATGATTTTTGGTGATGGATCAGGTGACGGTTTAAGTCTATCATCCTCCACTTTATCCATTTAAACACCGTCTTCACTTTTCCCAAAATAAGAAAAATTAAAAAATGGGTTCTTTAAATCCTTGGATAAATGTACCTGTAAGATTGGGTTTAGCAACCCTATCTTTAAGTTGGCATAATGCCCCGCTCTCCTAATGCATGCTCTCCGAAGCATTTTAAGTGAAACACGGAACTTCACACTCATTTTACACTTCTTGTTACTTTAAAGCTAAGCAAGCCTAACGATCTAACCCTAATATAACATCGGAACTTGGTTGCATGAAATCTATAATGGATAATGCAAATTTAACGTTCCTTTTTTTATGTGTCAGTTTTACGGTAGTAACTCCGACGCCTTGTAATATGATCTACTAATCTATAAGTATAAAATTAAAAAAACAAATACATACAACATTGATTATGTTTAAGAATTGATTGGAATCAGTTACAAGAATAAATGGATCTTAAGTCCTAACTACAAGAACGTGTGCAATGTGGATTTCCTTATTGAAGGATTGAGCAATATATACAGTAACTATAAGAAAAATGTATATTATAGCTACAAGATTATAAAAGAACCGGGGTGAATGAACAAGAATTACGTACATAAACATTAAGTAAAACAAAATTAAAAAGAGATATTATATATGTAACTAATTATGCAAGTTATACCAACACTGAATCTTATGCAAGTAATTTACCTAATATGTTGATTAGGTGACTCGAGTCCACGTCCGCTAAAATAGGGAAAAATCAATCTTAGCATTACTATTGTGTCTATGAACACAGTATAACCCGAAACTAAACTAATAAAAAATGATATTTTTTTATGAATTAGAAATATATATTATGAAATTAATTTATCATATGAACCCAACCTATTTCATTATATAATATGATACTCACAATCAGTGCTACTGATTACAAAATAATTCCACACAATCCTCACTCAATCTTGCTCACTATAAAAACTAAAGCTCGTACAAGAAATCACATCCTCGTTACAAAGTAAAGCCACAATGAGCAACTCTACTCTTGCATTTGTTTTGCTTTGTGTTGCGGTTTTACCAATTTGGGCGCATGATGTGCCTTCGGGACCGAATCCTGGAGGGCCACCACACTCCTTGCGCTTTGCATTTAAACCGAACCATGATGTGCCATCTGGACCAAACCCAGGAGGCCCACCACACTCATTCAAACCGAACCATGACGTGCCTTCTGGACCCAACCCCGGTGGCCCACCACACTCATTCAAGCCGAACCATGACGTGCCTTCTGGACCCAACCCCCGTGGCCCACCACACTCTTTCAAGCCGAATCATGACGTGCCTTCTGGACCCAAACCCGGTGGCCCACCACACTCTTTTAAGCCGAACCATGACGTGTCATCTGGACCGAACCCCGGTGGCCCACCATACCCGTTCAAGCCGAACCATGACGTGTCATCTAGACCGAACCCCGGAGGCCCACCACACTCATTCAAGCCGAACCATGACGTGCCATCTGGACCCAATCCTGGAGGCCCACCACACTCATTCAAACCGAACCATGACGTGCCTTCTGGACCCAACCCCGGTGGCCCACCACACTCATTCAACCCGAACCATGACGTGCCTTCTGGACCCAACCCCGTGGCCCACCATACTCATTCAAGACGAACCATGACGTGCCTTCTGGACCCAACCCCGGTGGCCCACCATGACGTGCCTTGTGAAATATGAATTGGTTTCTAGTTATCCACATATTCCACCAAATTACCACTATGAGTTTCATTTCCTTTGTTGAAATAAAACCGTTGAGGTCAAACAGGGCCTCAACGATTCATCGGCTATCAAGGTCATAATTTTGTAGAATGGTTGTAATATTCTGATTGTCGACAGTTTTGACCATAACCAGACACTGGAAAAAAAGGTGTTTGACACTTTCAGTGTGGTGATTACAAAACTCGCAATTCATAACGACCGGAATCCTTTGTTTGTCAAGATTTTGCTTTGTAGGAAGACCATCCATAGCTAGTTTCCATACAAATTTTTTAATTTTTGGCATGATGTCCATTTTCCAAATTCAAGTTTGATCACTGGTAACTCCAACACTTTGCTTTTGAATCATCTTCAACGATGATTTAGTCGAATACCACGCTTCTTCGTGTCCCGACTAGTAGAGTCGATCGCGAATGTCATTGTTAGGGAGTTTATAATTCTTAAGTTTATCTATTATGGTACAGGGTAATATTGTATTTAATTGATTTAGTTTCTGATCTCATACATTGTTAGTAATAAACGAGGAAGTCAACTCCATTAGATTTACAAACGCTGAGTTTGTTGTGACATCTTGAAGCGGTTTTTCCAATAATAATTTGTATTTCCATAATCTTAGCGTCTTTCCATCACCTACCCTCCAAGCAAGACCTTTGTCAAAGTCTTTGCATAATTTAATCAAGTTCTTCCTTTGCCAAGAAACATTCTTCCCGCATTGGTAGTTCTACAGACATGATCCTTTTAGGTAATTTTTCTTCTACAATTTTGACCTATATATTATCCGGTTCTGCCATGATTTTCCACAAAAATTTCATTTGTAGTGATTTATTCATATCTTCCGCTTTTCTTCTCCCTGTTCCTCCTAAAGATCGAGGTTTACAGATCTTATCCCAAGTGATTAAAGGGTGATAATTAGGTCCCTTGTTCCAAAAGAAAAGTCTATTAAGTTTGTCCAGTTCATTGTGTATGCTCACCGGAAGCATAAAAGTTTGCATCAGATTACTAGGTTTTGCGTTAAGGTTAGCTTTTATTAACGTTATTCTTCCTTCTTAAGACAAGGAGGGCGCTTTCCATATGGTAAGTTGTTGTTTAGTTTTAATAATAACAGAATTAAAAATATCTTTGTTAACACGTCCATTGATAATGCGACAACCTAAGTATTGTTCTAGATTGGTAGAGACATTGATTCAAAGATGACTCTGAATTCTTCTCTTGTTACTTTGATCAATATTAGCGGTAGTTTGAAACACGAATTTATGATAATTAATGAATTGGCCAGAAATATCACAATAATCTTTAGTGTCGAGAGAATCTTATCACTTGCTTGTGCTAATGTTTTGGTGAAGATTATGATGTCATCTGCAAATGCTAGAAAATTCTAGACCCATTTTTCGAAATAGGGAAACCAATAGATTTGGGTTATCATCAGATATTTTTTGTAGGTTTCTAGCTAGAACTTCCGCACACAGGTTAAAGAGAAGGGGGAAAGAGGGTCCCCATGCATGAGACCACGTTGCGGACAAAATATATTAGTAGGAGAGTCATTGTTAGAATAGAATAAGAAACTGTTGAGATACATTCTTGGGTCCAATTTCGAAATTTATCCCCAAATTCGAATTTAACTAACATTGCTTTAAGGAATTCCCATTCAACTTTATCATAAGCTTTCTCCATGTCCAATTTAATGGACATGTAGCCTTCCTTTCCTTTTTTTGATTTGAATCCATGAAAAATTTCGTGCACAATGAGCATGTTATCATGGATTTCTCTATTTTTTACGAAAGCGTTTTGTAACGGGTGAATTAATTTAGGAAGGACTAAACTTAGTTGTTTTGCTAAGATCTTCGAGATAATTTTATAGACCGTAGAAACTAAACTAATAGGTCTGTAATGTGATGTTGTTGATGGGCTATCGATCTTTGGGAGGAGTGCTATAAAAGTATGATTAAGTTGTCTCAATATTTTTCCGGTTCTGTAGAAACTCTTGACAGCTCTAGTCATTGTTGGGCCGACGGTATGCTAGTATTTCTGATAAAAACCCGCCTGCATCCCATTTGGGCCTGGCGATTTATCGGAACCTATATTAAAAAGTGCTTCCTTGATTTCATTTGTGGAAAAAGGTCTTTCCAAATTCATATTATCAATACTGGATATTTCTGGGATGATAATCTGTAATTGGTTATGTAATTTGTTCATGTCAATTGATGTAGCTTTGAATCGATTCTTGTACTCGTTTACAAATTCTTCATTGATGTCATTATCTTTTGTCAATACCTCACCATCATTTTTCATAATCGTCATGATTATCTTTTTATTTCTTCGACCCGTTGCTTTCATATGATAAAACTTGGTGTTCTTATCTCCAAATTGTAGATTTCTCGTCTTAGCTCGCTGCATCCAATACTTATGTTGGTATTCTACTAAGCACTCTCTTTTTCTTACTTAGTCTATTGATTTTATCATTGATATCTTGGTCAAAACGTGAAAAACTTATTTTTTGGAGTCCTTCTAATTTTTCATCCACTTTTATCAATTGTTTGTTTATGTTGCCAAACTTTTCTCGACTCCATTGTTTTAGTTTATGTTTGAGAAGGTTTGTCTTTTTTACTAGGTTAAACATATTTGTACCTTGGTATTGAGTTCTCCTTACTTGTTTCACAACGTTTTCACAGTCTTGCCTTAGCATCCACATTGTTTCGAATCTAAATGATTTATTTTTCACGCTGATTTGGTTATTTTGAAAATGAAATGAGATCATGCAGTGATCAGAATTAAATAAAACGTAATCAGATTAATTTAAGACATATTTTAAGTATTAAATAAAATGTAACGTAAATTTAAAATAATTGTACCCTCCTCGACCTCTAGCCTCAAACTCGGCTCTGTCTAGCCACGGCTATTGGGACTTAGTGGCCCAACAATCTGGTCTTCACCCTCTCCCCAAGATATGAAGCATAACATCACACCGCAGGCTACAAAACTATCGCGCAAGAAATGGAAACCAAGGTACCGAGCGGAATAACAAGAGCATGTCATCCCCATAAGAAGGTGGTGATCATGTTCAAGTAAAATGTTTTTTTTTCTAGTCGGTACTCTAAAACAAGGGACGAAATCGTCAGTAGTATTCCACGCTATATAAATTTTTTTTCCGTAATTCCGAATATAGTATAGCTTTTAGTAGCAAAAATAAGATTGTGGAGGACCTAAGTTTCAGGCATAAACTTAGCTTAAAAACGGATTCTATTGCGATTCCTAATGGTGATGTAGGTGGGAAGAAGACAAAACATGTGGAATAGGATGTGCAATAGGAGTAATACAAGTGAAGCACATGCTATGGTTGTAGCTCCCCAAAACACACTTCAGCCGAGCTAGTTCTCATGCTTAATACGGGTCATGAGAAACACAAACAATGCAAGGGGCGAGATACCTATACGGTACTTTTGAAGAAAAGTGTGTTGAAATCATATGGCCCATGACAATTTGTTTCAGTATTCATCCTATAAAAACAAAAGGCATGTTTTAATTAGTAAATCAGATTATTTTAAGACATATTTTAAGGATTAAATAAATTATTTAATTATTTTGTGCTTCCTACAAACAAAATATCTAATGGAACGTACCAGTAACAGAACTAAAATAGATGGTAGTTGAATGAATAACTATTTATAGGTTTTTAAGTAATAAATAGCTAATTTAGTTTTGGCTTTATGTGAGACCGTTCAAAGAAAAGTTCTTTTATATGGTTTTAAGGATAACTATGAAAACTAAGACTTCTCAATTTGTTTAATTTCAAACCTTTTATTTTTATTTATATATATTCTTCAATTGTCCTCCTTACTTTATATTTAATGTGGGATAATAAAATTCATGAAAATATGGACAAATTGAAAAAAATTATGGATAACAAATGATTTTTAAAAATAATTATAAAAAAATTTATTATATTCTACTAAGTAAAAATTCTAGTAATTTTTTGTGTGTGATATATCCGAAAATTGTGATTCAACGATATATATCACGTTAGAAGCACATTCTTTTAATCCATTGATAAATGTACTTATAAGATTGGGTTTAGCATCCCAATCTTCAAGTTGGCACAAGGCCCCGCTCGCCTAATGCATGTTATCCAAAGCATTTCAAGTGAAACGCGGAGCTTCACACACATTTTACCCTTCTTGTTATTGAAAGCTAAGCAAGTTTGACGAGCAAATCCAAACATAGCATTGGCGTTTAGTTGCGTGAGATCTATAATGAGGAAAGGATTTGCAATAGTCTTTTAGACATAGGGGAGAAGGGGGATACTTGAGGGGTTACTTAAGATGAATGCCAAGAAAAGTATCCCACATAATATTTTGAGGAGAGCAATCATTCTATGAATGAGAATTGAAGTTCTTTGTAGCTTGGATCGACTCATTGACACATTCCGAGATATGAGTGAAGTGGTTGTTATAGATGAGGTTATTCCTAGCCTTCCATGTGAAGTAGATGTAAGCCGTGATGGATGTGATACGAGTGCAAGAGATGAGGTCATTTCTTCGGGGTTTGGCGGCATCTAACCAGGGTTAGAGGTCATTGGAATATGGGTAGGGCTGGGGGAGTCTAGTCCAACGTGAGATGAGGTCAAGAACTGTGGAGGTATAGCTGTAAACATCCCAAAGGTGGAGCTCGGTCTCAGGCAAGGAGCCACATAACTTACCGGCAGTGGCGGATCCAAGGGGGGTAACGGGTGGGACGGTGCCCCGGCTTGCGACGTCGTTTTGCCTTAGGAAGGAAAAAAAAAGAAGGAAAAACCCTCCTTAAAACAAATTATGTTATATGTTGTTCTATTAGCTCATCTGGTAGAGGAAGGGAAGGAGGTACATGAAGTCGTGGGTTCAAGTTTTGGGAGTAGCAAAAAGTTCCTTTTTGTTTTATGGATTTATTTTAAACAAATTATAATATATTTAGATGGAGAGATTAAATGATGTTTATTTATTATTTCATTAATTCCTAGCTAATACAATAAAATTAATATAATTTTTAATACAATAATTCATCAACAACTATCTAATTTATATGACAATATATTTATAAAAGAACCTAAATATACAAAATAATTTTAAATTTTATCTAAGTAAAAAAATAAATTTAATACAATCATTTTTAATACAATAAATTTAATAAAATTTTATCTAAGTAAAAAAATAAATTTAATATAATTAATATAATTTTTAATACAATAATTCATCAACAACTATCTAATTTATATGACAATATATTTATAAAAGAAACTAAATATATAAAATAATTTTAAATTTTATCTAAGTAAATAAAATAAATTTAAAGCTCAAATTTATAGTACAAAACTTAAGTAAACTTTTTTTATTTATTTAATTTACATATTTTATTGTTTAATTTCAAGCTTAATATTCGACTTCCCTTATAAATTTTTTTATTTTGTGCCCCTCCAACCAAAAGTTTCTGGCTCCGCCACTGCTTACCGGTGTCGTCGGAGATGAGGTTCCATTAACGGAGCTTATAAAGGGTTGGGAGTCTCATGTGACACGCAAGCCAAAAGATGAAATTGCACTTGGGAATGTTGGTATTGAGACATATGTGCTTAAACGTATTTGATGGAGGGTTGAGGTCATGGTTCCTAAAGGCGATATAGACGATGGAAGTTGAGAAGGATCCTTGGGGGAGGTAAGAGCCCTCGAGTCACTGATGTTGTAGGAGATCAAATACATAAAGATCGATTATACTTAAGAATAATTGGAATCACGTACAAGAATAAATGGACCCTAACTATAAGAGCTTGTGCAATGTGATTTCCTTATTGAAGGATTGAGCAATATATATCGTAACTATAAGGGACATGTATATTAGTTACAAGATTATAAAATAACGGGGTCTATCAACAAGAATTACGTACATAAAAATTACGTTAAACAAAATTAAAAGGATAATTTATATATGTAACTAACTTATACAAGACACCAATACTAAAATTATATGCAATTAATTTACCCAATATGTTGATTAGTTGATTTCGGTGTCCACAACCGCTAAAATAGGGGAATGGAATCATTTCCGATGTTTTTTCTATATTTATCACTATAATTACGCGCACGAGTTCAATGCACGAGTTCAATATAGAAGAAACATCATTACGTCTAGAAAACCAAATTTCTCACCTCATTGTCATCTAACTCTTTCATTTTGTACAAATAAATAATTCTCACCTCTTTCTCCTATTATTCTTCCATTTTGTATATATAGTTAATTTACAGATTGATTATAAGTAAAATTATTATATTATTTAGCTACTAAAATCAATATTAAAATCGTTAATTCTATTTTTACATACAACTAAATACAAAGTATAAGCTATGACTAAAGAAACATTGTTTTAGAAACGTAAGTTAGAAAAAA
>BSUD01000082.1:33457-57101 GCA_033239045.1 Fagopyrum esculentum | reverse complement strand
GTAAATTTGGGGTATAATTTATTTGTGTTGTATTTAGTTTATAAAAATTGAGTTTTATTTTTATAGGTGTTTACTTGATAATTAATTTATTTTTTACGGGTTTATCTGAGTTATAAACTACTAAAAAAATAAAATTATCAGACCATGATTATCTTTACTTGGACGTAAATATTTTTGTTTAAAACTCAATTTTGATCTTATATTTTTCCATCCCAATATTTTTATTCATTTCTTGAATATTTGATTTTTTAGGATGATAAGTATGTTTTAAAAATTTAAGGTAAAATAAATTCAAAAAATAAACTCCTTGAATCATCCTTATCCTTATCGTGTTTAAACAAAACTATAAATTCATTTAAAAACATTTAATTTATAAACTCAAAAATAAAATCAGTCTACAATTGAAGTTTCGTCGTTGAGCCAAGACTTGAAATTCACGAAGAAACGTGTGGAAGTGGATTGTTCAAGCTTTGGAAGCAGTCGTCTCGCTATGGCTTCCAACTCTTCCTCCGCCCGCCCCGTCTTCCTCGGCGTCGACGTCGGCACCGGCAGCGCCCGCGCTGGTTCCCTCTCTTCCTACTTCCTCTCTCATTTCTTTGATCAACATTCAATTTCCTCGATTTCATCGTCATGTGATATACTTCTATTGCTCTCTCCTTAACTTGCTGGTTTGCTTCTTCAATCAACACGTGGTCTCGTTCAATCGGATTAAAATCGCTGTTGTAAATATAATCCTCTGAATCGGTAATCGTTTGGATAATCAACTTCGAGCACTTCGTTTTTATGTGTTTAAATGTCAGTCGAGAAGTCAAGCCTGATTATACAAGTCTTGTAACACTGCTTGAACGGTTTGATAACCATTTTCTTGTTTGGGAAATTAACTTTTGACTGGAGAGTTGTGGTCAGCATTGAGGGTTTGATTTGATTGGCTTATGGTATTCTGTGTAGGTGTGTTTGATGAGAATGGGAAGCTCTTGGGGTCTTCTAGTAGTCCTATACAGATTTGGAAAGAGGGTGATTGCATTGAGGTGAGACAGTTAAGCTTTAACTTCATTTTTTACTTGCAAATGGATAATGTAGTAATCATATTGAGATCCATTGATCAAATTTTACTCATGAATGTGATAAGTTTGCTTCCCTTAACTGAACCAGCAATCATCCACGGACATCTGGCTTGCCGTCTGTGCAGCAGTAAGGTCTGCTTGCTCTCTTGCTGATGTTGACGGAGAAGACGTAACAGGAATTGGCTTTGCAGCTACATGTTCTCTGGGTGTGTTTTGTCATTCTGTCAGTTTAACATTGCTGGTGTATAATGGATAACGGTTATAGAGTTCTACAAGATTATCACATTAACTGCTTGATGCAATTGCAATGCCTTAGAGCGAGCTTCAAAAGCTAAAATGACAAGGTAATTAATTGTTGTTTGCAGTTGCTGTGGATGCTGATGGATCCCCGGTTACCGTTTCCTGGACTGGTGATCCAAGGAGAAATATTATAGTGTGGATGGATCACAGAGCTGTGAAGCAAGCTGAGAAGATTAATTCATCCAACTCGCCTGTATTGCAGTATTGTGGAGGAGCTCTTTCACCTGAGATGGAGCCTCCAAAAGTGTGCACTTTCTCTTTATGCTGAGTATTTTTTTTGCTTTCACTGTATCACGGCTTTAGTTTATGGGAACACAAACCCTTTGCAAACTAACAAATACATCTTTGGAGATTTAGTGTGCCTTTATATTGTTTTCTGATTTGGCTGTCATGCGACAGTTATTATTAAAATAAAATAAAAATGTCCTGAATTGCAATTCTTAGTGTTTTTTTATCGTCTCACTTTCTTTTTGCAGCTTTTATGGGTGAAAGAAAATCTTAAAGAGTCTTGGTCAATGGCATTTCGTTGGATGGACTTAAGTGACTGGTTGTCATATAAGTGAATACTCTTCTCAATCGTTGTTGTATGCTTATTTAATCTATTGTAACAAGATTTTCATATGAGTGTTTCTGATTGATATATTTAGAGCTACCGGTGATGATACAAGGAGTTTGTGCACCACGGTGTGTAAGTGGACCTATCTTGGACATGCTCATATGGATCAAATAAGCGAGAAAGAATCTCGAAGTATGGAAGCATGTGGTTGGGATGATGAATTTTGGCAGGAGATTGGATTGGGCGATCTTGTTGATGGACGTCATGCCAAGATAGGTAAATTTTACCGAAATATTGTTTTTAATAGTTTGTAAAACAAACTTCTAAACTGTTATATAATCAACTGAAATTCAGAGCCATAACCATAACCATAACCTTTGGACTTTTATACTTGCCTTTCTCTTCCCTTGATCTAAACAAGTTCATCTGCATTCGTCAACAGGACGAAGCGTAGCTTTCCCTGGGCATCCCTTGGGTTCTGGCTTGACACCAGCTGTTGCAAAGGCAAGATAACTGTACTGAGAACTCAAATCAATTTCCAGTGTTGGTTCTTTGAGACCCTTTACCAATATGTAGTGATCAAGTTTAATGCATGTCTCATATTTTAATCATTCAGAACATTGACACTAAATATATAGATGCCATATTAAATTGTTCAAGCACTAATGAACAAGATTTGTTTTTGTAGGAACTTGGTTTACGGGAGGGAACTCCGGTAGGAACTTCCTTAATTGATGCTCATGCTGGTGGTGTTGGTGTCATGGAAAGTGCGCCCCTGTCAGATCTTCAAGTTCAAGGTACGTGTCCTATATCTATCATTGCTATAGTGAAGCTTCCAGTGCATTTTTCTGTTACTCACCACAAAGTCGATGTATGTTCAGCTGATGACAAGGAAGCAATTTGCCATCGCATGGTATTGGTATGTGGAACTTCAACATGTCATATGGCTATATCTAAGAGCAAGCTTTTCATCCCTGGGGTCTGGGGACCATTTTGGTCTGGTAAGCTTTACAGCGCTCTGTAGTTCATGTTCATGTTATACCATTTGTTAAAATGTTACTGCTTTATGCTCTCTATGAAATTTGGCTGGGAATAGCCACAGGATAGTGTGATCTTTGTCCTACTCCTGGTTGTACGGACAATTACTAAACTTTTTCACACTCTAACATGCGTCGCTTTAGAGAAAATATAACTCACTCTTGTTTTTTCCTGATCAAAATAATAAGAAAATTATAATGGAATATAATGAAGTTACAATGTCATGTCTTTGCAAGAAGGCATGATTCTTTGAGTCATTGTGAAGGCTGTAAACCAGGATTAGATCATATCCTGTTTTGCATTCTCCGTAAAAGAAAGTTTCAGCTATTTTTAGTGTCATGAGAGTTTTTCCAAAATGTAGTTGCTGCTATATTTAATAGATATTTCTCTTTGTCTTGTAGCCATGGTACCTGAATACTGGCTGACAGAAGGTGGACAGAGTGCTACAGGGGCGCTATTGGATTATGTAATTGAGAATCACGTGGCATCTCACCATCTTGCAAACAAGGCTGCTTCTCATGGTATGTCATCTGTTACTCTACAAATATCATGTCAAATCACTTCCAAGATATTTTCTTGTCACGGGTCATCTAATTTTGCAGGTACATCAGTGTTCGCTCTTTTAAACAAGATATTAGAGGAAATGGTGCAGGAGCGAAATTCCCCATTCATGTCTGCTTTGACACAAGAATTGCATGTTCTTCCTGATTATCATGGGAATAGGTAAGCAGGTCTATTAATAGTACATGGAGATGACTATAGTTGAAGAACTTGTGAATTTTTTCCCTATGGAGCAGGTCTCCTTTTGCTGATCCAACAGCAAAAGGGATGGTATATGGTTTGACACTGGACACAAGTGAAAAACAGCTTGCTCTCCAGTACCTTGCCACGATTCAGGGTATTGCATACGGTACACGTCATCTTGTGGAACATTGCAACACCCATGGTCACAAAGTAAGAGATTTGCCTTTCTGTATTGTCTGTTTGAGCTAAATCAAATGTGTTAAGATTGGCTGCCTACTTCTCTACCTCAAAAATATAATCCAAAACCTTATACAACCCCCTCCTCCCAAGCCCAAAATTTCAGAATATTGGGTTGAGAGTTTCTACTCTTATCTCATTTCTCTTTTGCTGGATTGTTTTTTTTCTAGAGATGGGGTGGGTCATTTACTCATCAGTCTATTTGAATATCCTAGTCCGTGCTCCAGGAATTGACTTTGTCGTGCTTCTGATTGTGTTCTTAATTGACAGATTGACACACTCCTTGCATGTGGTGGCCTAGCAAAGAATCCCTTGTACATTCAAGAACATGCAGATATTACTGGTTAGTCTGTCTCTCCATCTGTCATGATACTTGGCTAGGTGAAATAGCGGGATGTTAGTGCCCTGTGATTGTTGACTGAAAAAACTCCACCAGATTTTGTATAATCTAGTAGCTCGCATACATTCATGTGATATTGGTGGCATTTTATAGGAGACAGTATGTTCAGTTTTAAACTTAAACTTTAAAATACTTTCATGTACATGTTAAAAAATTAAAATGACTTAGTTTTCTATGAATGAAATAGGATATCCGGTTATACTTCCACGGGAGAGTGAATCTGTGCTCCTGGGTGCTGCCATTCTTGGCGCTGTTGCTGCAAAGAAATATTCAAGCCTACATGAAGCGATGAAGGCACTCAGTGCAGCTGGACAGGTAGGCTATGTTGTTTAGGTAAATATGGCTATGCTGTTTATGTAGATATGCATTATGATAGACCAAAGCGTGTGATCTTTTCTTCTGCTAAAGTTAACAATTTAGTATGAAATTTTACAATCCCTCCTAATCTTACAACAGTAACATGCTTAATGTTTTCCTTATCCTTCCCCTTATGATCGGAGAATCTATACTGACATTTTTCTTTATTGCATAAATTAGGTCATTTATCCGTCCAAAGATCCTAAGGTGAAGAAATACCATGATGCCAAATATGGTATATTCCGAGATCTTTATGAGAAGCAGTTGTCCTATCGTTCCATCATGTCCGAAGCTTTATCATAGAAGGAATCCCGTGTATAAATGCAAGAAGTAAAGGTAAAACTCGAACCAAAGTAATTTCAATTTTTGGCTTGTACATTTTGGACATATTTTGGGCATGGTTAAACCGCGGGAATCATTATCTAGGAATCATTATCTAGGATATTGTCGTTGTAGAAATATATTAGAGTTTTTAATAAAATAATAATTGTGGATATAATTGTATATTTGTATTTGTCTATCTTATTTTATACCCAAGCATGCAATTAGTTTTGGATGTGGGATTATACCAGAGCTGGTTAGCAGAGAGATATGGAGTGGTTACCAAAAGATATATACAACATATGAAGCAGCCAAATACAAGACTCTATACCTAATTGCTGTACTGTTCTATATAACACTCTTTTTTCCCCGGTCCCCCTCATTGAAGAAACTTCCCTATAGTTTCATACCTCACTTCATTCGTTGACTTCTAATTTTTTGTTTTTATATATGATTAATCTCTTATGGATGTTTAGGTCAGAAATGAGAAGAAGGTGAGAATGATTCTTTAACCAAATAAGTCAAAATTTACCGAAAATTAATATGTATAATGTTGATCAGCTAACGAAATAGGATCGTCTTTTGTTCAAAATATAAATAATTTGTAATTGAACAAATATATAGTTGAACTAAACCACATGTGGGATAGTGTAAACTCAGTACTGACGGTGTTGTTCTCGGTGCCGGTATCAGGGTTGCGGCGGGAGGTTTGATCAGAGACTCGTATGGTCGTTGGGTACGCGGTTTCAGGTTCAACATTGGTGTTTGATATGTTCCTATGGTCGAGTTGTGGGGACTCTGCAGTACATGGGGTTATATTTGGCTTGGGAGGTAGGGATTTGTATGTTATGGAGGTCGATTCTGAGTTGGTGGTGAGGGTTGTTAATTGAAACTTCTGTAACACCCATCCGCTGATCCGCTTGCTAGTCTGGTTGATAAATGCCAATGCTTCATTCGTAGCGATTGGAAAATTCAATTCCGTCACATATTTCACGAAACCAATGGTTCGATGGACCTTCTAGCTGCATGTTCACGCTTTCAATTTTCCGCTAGGTTTTCATGTTTTTACGAACCCTCTCGGAAGTATTACTAGGATGTTAAACAATGATGCACGAGGTGTGGTTACCTCTAGACTCGTCCCGTCCTAGTCACGTGTTTGTTTGATTTTAATAATATTAAAGCTTATTGCGGAGAGGAGGCGAGGACACAATTTTATTTATAAATGAAGGGTAATTTTGGTAACTAGGCATTTTTTAAAAACTATAGTGGTAATTAGGTTTTTTAATGTTTCAATTAAGTAAATATACCCCAACCTTTTGTATTTATTCTAAAACTCTTCTCTCAAGGGGTAAATTTAGTAAACACAAAACTAGAAAAAGACTAGAATATCAAATTGTTTCATAAAAATGAATGATATAGATTCGAGTAATTGAGTTTACAATAAGTGTAAGTGTTGAATGCACAGTACATATCTAAACTAAGTTGATATTTTGGGGAATCTAATATATAATATTGGAGCCTTTATGATTATTTTTTTGCTAATTAGTTGAAGACCTAACACAAATTATTCTTGGAACCTTGTGATTACGTATTTGTGCTAAAGTCAAATAATATTAATCTTCTCCATTAATTCCCTATCCATTTATATGTGACTAATTAAACTACATAATTAAGAGGTCGTTTGATATTCATACTTTAATTAAAGGTATGAGTATGGGTATGATCGATAGATATGTTTATGTTTGGTATTTGAGGGTAACGGTATCAAAATGATAAATTGATACCTGAATATCTTCATTTTGATGTAACTATTTATTTTTACGGTATCAACTTTCTTCTATCGATATGTCTCTATCGATATTTCTTCTCCTTCCCTTCTCCTTCCTTTCTCTCGACTTTCCTTCTTCCTCCCGCCGCCGCAAACCCGAATCCCACCACCAAGCCTGCTACTTCTCTCGACCGGAGCAAGGGCCGCCGAGCCTGTTGTTGTTCAATGGTCGTTTTGCATTTTGAGGGAATTGAAATCGATTGTTTCACATGTCTTGGGGCTGTTTGAATTGATCGTCCCTGTTCTGACCTAATTAATCATTCTTCCTTGTCCCTCCTGTCCTAACATAATCTAGCATGTGTTGATTAATCGTCATTATTCCTATCCTAACATAATCTGACAATTGGGGCTATTTGATACTCATATCCTCATAGCAAATAGGGATAACAATGATATATGATACCATATCTTAATACTCATATCTCATACTCATAACTGATACCTTTAATCAATATATCGATATCAACTACCCCTAACTTACAAACAATTATAATTACTTGTTATAATTCGTAGGCTTACGTTGAATGAATGCATGCTTAAACCGTAGTTAATACCCATCAAGATTTAAAATTACATTCTTAATCAAGTCAATAATAGTTTTCTTTCTTATAATAAAATATGAATATATTTAACGACTTAACGTAATGGGTTTGTTACAAAACATTGAAAATGATATTTTAAAAAAAAACAATTTGACTTTTCTTTTCTAGGTTGACATTTAAAACCATTCAAGAAGAGATTGCGACAGCGATTAGTTCAGCAACTACGTACCTTTTTATAATCTTAATCTCATTTTAATTTCCTAAAGTTTTTACGTAAAATTATAAAGTGCATGGCTTGATAATGACATATATAATAATAAATTATCACGGAAAAAAATCGGGAGAATCCGAGTCTAGTATATCAAATCGGTGAGTTGTTTCTCTTATTGTCGATTGAACGTTTTAAAAAGTAAACTCATTGAACTTGTGTGTGTATTAGTGTATACGAGTCGTATACACTAATACATACGACCCCGATTTATGGTTCAATGGACTATGTCATGGTAAGAGAGCAGCTATCCTCTAGCCGGCACATCGATCTTAACATGTAGGCCCGTTTAGTGCCAACTAAGTCTGTAATTCGTATATAAGGTCGGTGGCTACTCGTTCTATTGTCAAGCTTAGGTGTTGATTTTTTACATAACATGCATACACCCCGATTTACAATCCAACGGACTTTATCATGATATTACCCCCCGTTTGGTTAGAAGTTCGGAAACGGAAACGGAATGAAAATTAATCTAGTCCATATGTTTGTCTTATTCATGAATATTTTTTGGAATCATTCCTTGGGTTGTATGTAAAATGTAGTTGTTTCCCACATTTTGTTACCTATAGAGTATCAACACTAATCAAATTTTACTACAATTACTTAAAACCACAAGGAATGATTCCATAAAATTTCATGAATAATGGTATACATATGAACTAAATTCGTTTCCTTTTCGTTTCCGGATTTGAAACCAAACGGCCCCTTAGAGTGGTTAGTCTTTAATCGGCACGCCGATCTTAACATGTGGGTTAACTGGAAAGAGAGTCAAATGCTAGACCGTTTGTCCAAGTGTAGACCAGGTTTACCGCTATTATACACGGTCGGTGGACTACTTCGTCTATTGTCAAGCTTACGTACGTGGTGAGTTATGGTCTAACACACATATACGCTAATACACATAACCTAATTAAGTTTATGGGTTGAACTTAAACGCGTTAAGTTCGTATGCACACGATTTATCAAATTTTTTTTTTTGGTGGGAAGGAGAGGCAGTGGTCTCCGGCGCATCTAGACGCGCTTTTATTAATAAAAAAGGGCTAAGTAGTCATCAAGCGGGGGATAGCCCGACCCCTAACATCGTCCATAAGAAAAGAAATAACACCCTCCGGCGGGTCACACAATACAATGAAACCAAGAGGTAAGTTAATAGCAAAACTAGCAATAAAGTCTGCTACTCTATTCGCCTCGCGGTAGGCATGTCGAAACTGGATGCACCAGTTTCTTCTAAGAAAGTCTTGGCACATACGTACCAGACTCGCAAGCGGATGGTAAGGGGCTAAGTGCTTCTTTAGGAGTTGAGTAGCCAATTGGGAGTCCGTTTCCAAAATAACCGATCGGTAACCCAACTCCCAAGCGAGCTTAAGTCCATGTGCCACTCCCCATAGCTCAGCCATGGGGACCGTACACAGTCCTAAGTTGACACCAAACCCACTTAGCCATTCACCTGCGTGGTTTCTAATCACACCTGCCGCTGCCGACCGACCATCACTAGTCTTCGCTCCATCAGTATTGATCTTCACAAATCCTTCAGGAGGTGGTTCCCAAGCGACATGAATGACTCGTCTTGGACCTCTTCTAGTATCCGACTCACGTTTATTCCAAACATTGATGTACTCCTTCGCTCTGTCTTTGACAAAATTGCTTCTCTCTCCAATGGCCGTTGAATTTTTGAAGACCTTATCGTTTCTCCACTTCCAGCTCCACCACAAGCCAACTGCAAATAATTCATTCCAGAAACAAAAATTTCTATATTGTGCAGAATTAATAAGATTACCTCTAACCCAGCTCGCAAACGGGATGGAAAAGAAATCCGGGATCACATTGGCAGCTTGTAGGGAAACCCACATATTTCGGACTCTAGGGCAGTCGCGAAATAAATGGCTCATCGACTCATTGGGATTATTGCAGCAGGCACATGTGGCAGAAGAGCTCAGATGCCGTCTGACACGCTCTGAGTTGCATAGGACGCCACCCAAAATCACCTTCCACAAAAAGAATTTGATCCTCTCCTGGACTCGTAGACCCCAAATCGTCTTGAAAATATCATCATCGACATGTTGAAGGGACTCCGAGCCCATGATCAACTTATACGCCGAATAGGTGGAGAAATTGCCATCAACAGAGAGGTTCCAGCTTAGGGTATCTTCAGTAGCATTTGGTTGAGATCCTAGGTTTTCTTCAGATTCCAAGCCTGTCGGTGTTATAGATGTAATTCTCAGGAGAGTACTTAGCGGCAGCTTACCACCAAGCTCTTGCCAATCCCAACCTTCGCCCTCCACCCAGTACGATCGGACAGACCTCTCCAGCGCAAGTTGATCAAGCTGTACAAGGCACTCCGCATACAACGGATCGGAGCCGGCCCAGATATCGACCCAGAATCGAGTGTGTCGTCCATCTCCAATGACCCACCTTGCGCCCTTGGTCACAACCTGATTAATACCCTTCATAAGACCTTGCCAAGCGTGAGAAGTAGCAACTGGGGCTCTCCCACTAGATCTCAAATACTTGCTACGAACAACCTTAGCCCATAGGCTATCCTGATCCTGCATGAAACGCCAACCCAACTTACCCAAGAGAGCCAAGTTAGTAGAACGCATGTCCCGGATGCCAAGCCCACCTTTGGCCTTTGGGAGGCAGATAACAGACCAGCTGACCGTGTGCATCTTCCTTTGTCCATCGACGTGGCCCCACACAAAATTTCGGCAAATTCTATCTATGTCATTACAAACGCTCGTTGGAAGAGCTAAGGTTGCCATTGAGTAAATCGGGATTGACGTTAGGACCGCTTTGGTCAACGTAACTCTCCCGGCGAAGCTTAGGGTTTTGCTCCTCCACCCGTTAAGCTTGCCATTGATCTTATCCAAGAGAGAAGAGAAGGTTTCCTTGGAAACTCTACCTTGTAGAATAGGTACACCAAGGTAATTACCAAGATTACGAGTTACCTCCACTCCGCTAACTCTCTCGATACTAGTACGAAGATTACTGGAGACGTTGGGTGTCACAAATATCTTTGACTTAAGCATATTGACCTTGAGACCCGACGCCTTGCAGAAAATCTCAATGCAACTCATGATGACTCTGATCTGACCCAAGGACGCTTCTGCAAATAAGGTGATGTCGTCCGCAAAGAAGATATGTGATAGAGATGGGCCTCCTCTAGATAGGGTAATAGGTTTCCAATCCCCGTTGTCAACAGCTTCAAGGATGAGATGGCTTAGCCTCTCCACACAAAGGACAAACAAATAAGGGGATAATGGGTCCCCTTGTCTGATTCCCCTTTCCGGAATGAACTGCTCCGTTGTTTCACCGTTCCATAGCACTTGCATCCTAGCAGTGGTTACACATTCTTGGATCATCCTTCCCCAATCCTCCGGGAACCCAGCTTCAGTGATCGTATCCTTGATGAAATCCCATCTTAGCCGATCGTACGCTTTCTCTAGATCGAGTTTAAGGAGCATCCATTGTTTTCCCGCTTTCTTCCTTCTCATAGAGTGAACTATCTCCTGCATCAACACTATGTTATCTTGAATCAGACGACCAGGGATAAAGCTCCCTTGGGTAGGTCCGACAAGCTTCCCTACTATGCTCTGCATGCGTTGAACAAGTACTTTAGAGATAATTTTATAACTGACATTACAAAGAGCAATGGGTCTAAACTGATTAATGAATTCAGGTTTCCCGACTTTAGCAATAAGAGATATAAGAGTATCGTTACTTCCCTGAAAGAGTTTCTGAGTGAGGAAGAAACGGGCCACCTCTTCTTTCACCGATTGACCCACAGAGCTCCAACACTTCTTATAGAAAACCGGTTGGAAGCCATCAATTCCCGGAGCTTTATATGCACCCATACTCCTGACTGCAGACCAGACCTCATCCATACACACCGGCTTCTGGATCTCCAACCAATCTGAACTCTCCACTGCTGGGAAGCCAAGGGTAGTGAGATGGCAATCTTGTAGCACCTGGGTGGTATCGAAACTATACATGCTCTTAAAGTAATCCACTGCGTGTTGTTCCAGTCGGGGTTGATCTTCCACCCATTCTCCATCCTCAAGCTTTAGGCCTGTAACCCTGTTCCTTCTACGCCTGATGACAGTTGAGGTGTGGAAAAATGAAGTGTTACGGTCTCCTAGCTCCAACCATTGTTCCCTTGATTTTTGGAACCACACCAGCTCTTCTTGTTCTAGAATAGTCTCAAGCTCCACTTGGAGACTCTTTTCCTCTTCTAAGAGAGTAGTAGAGTCGCTTATGCTCCTTCTGGCTTGTATTTTGGTAAGTTTATCCATAGTCTCTTGCTTTCTGCGGAAAACATTACCAAACACAAGTCTATTCCAAACAATAAGAGATTTTTTCAGTATAGAGAGGGCATGATTAACCTCCGGATTGTTAAGCCAACACATCTCCACCATTTGGTAAAAATCCTGGTGGGTCATCCAAGCAGCCTCAAATCTGAATGGTCTCCTATCATTTCTGCAGACAAAAGCAGGATCCAACGATATAAGTAGAGGAGAATGGTCAGAAGAGAACCTGGCTAGGTGGCGAACGTGAGCATTAGGCCAAAGAAGACAACCCTCATTGTTCATAAAAACTCTATCCAATCTCTTGAACACGTTCCTTCTGGCCGACTTCCCATCGTCCCAAGTGAAATCCGCACCCGTGTAACCGAGGTCGATAAGTCCATGGGAAAGGACAATGTCATTGAAGACCTTGGAATCCGCATGTAGTTTACCAGAACCTCCTTTCCGTTCAAACAAAAAACGAATGCAGTTGAAGTCACCTCCAATAATAAGCGGGTTCGAGACGGTAGTCAACTCCGTATCCAATTCACTCCAGAACAACTTCCTTTTAGTAAAGTTCGGTGAAGCATAGATGACGATCATGTTAAACCTTTTCGACCCAATCACAATCTTTGCATGGATAAAGCAGTTATTGCTGCTTATGATCGACAGTTGCATTCTATCATCCTTCCATAATAACCATATACCTCCTTCAAAGCCCACAGCTTCAACACGGAAACAACCCGAAAAATTTAAGCGTTCGCATATCTCTTGCGCTTTTGCTCCCGAGGTTCGGGGTTCAAAAATAGCAAGAATATCGACTTTGTGATGGCTACACAGATATTTAATGGCACGTCGGAATCCACTCTTGCAGGCTCCGAAAACATTCCAGAATAAAAAATTCATTAGATTGATAATACGTGATAGAAGAAGGAACAAGAGAATCTTACAGATCAGCATTATCTTCTGTCATCACTATCTCCTGGCGTTCCACTTCTATACGTTCTTCCGCCATCACTATCTCAACTGTTTCCAGCTGTTGTGTTTGGTAGGACAACCCACTTATGCCACTAGCAATACCCGGGGGTACAACTTCATTGCTGGGATTATCATCACTGTGGAGCGGAGGATCTTTAGACATGGTATCAGTGGCCATGTTCATTATGGTCATATTACTGGGCTTTGGCGCACTAATACGTGGAAGGTTATTTCTAACCGAGACTTCTCTGTTGTCGACACTTGGAGTTTTAACCCCGGTTCTTTCTGGGCTAGCTTGTCGTTGTCTCTTCAAGGTGATTTTATCTTCGGATTGCGCCTCTGCTTTCTTTATTCTCCAAGCTGTACGTCTAGCGGTATTTTTCACTTTGTTCCGATTCCGTCTCTTCTCTTTTCCTTCGTTGCTTTTTGTTTCTGCGTCTTTTGCTATGGTTGCTGCGAAAACTAAAGCCTCCGTCTCCACCGTCTTCACTGTCTTATTATCATGTGCTAGGCTATCCCGTTGGTTTGTATCAGTGAGTGGAATTGTGGATGGGCCAACAGTCCGTGAGGGAGTTATGGGCTTTGAACCACTAGTGGAGGCTTTATTCAAATTACTTATCTGGCCCAGTGAGGATGAACCCGGATTGATAGGGCCATTAGAGGGGGTCCTTCCTTTTTCATAGTGGATAACATTCTTTCCTTTTCCATTAGAGCTCTTTGACACATTTCCTTGTATTGATATATTTCCTGCCCTAGTAGCATTATTTGCAGATCCTGTTCTATTACCAGCAGAATGCTTTCCTTTTTCGATCTTACCATGTCGGGCAACCAACATCCATGGTCCATAGCCGGTGTCGCCGATAGGAGTCGCCGGAGGTTGAGTCGGAGCTTGGTTATTGTCCTGTGGCTCACTGTTGACATTTTCAATAGCATTCTTCTCTGGATTTGCTTCCACTTCTTTACTTTGGCCATCTTGTGACTCACCATGCTCACAATGGGAAGCATAGTGTCCATATCTTCCACACTTATAGCATATCACGTCTAATCCTTCATATTCAATAGGACAACGTTTACCGTTGATAAAAACTGCTTTCTTCAGAGGTCGATTGAGGTCTACTTCGACACAAATTCGAACAAATCGTCCTCTGTTGAAGTGTAGTGTTTTTGGATCTATGGTCACCGGCAAGCCTAGTCCCTCAGCCATCCTCCATATTACAGCTTCATGGTACCATTGTACTGGTACACCGGTGATCCGAGCCCAAATAGGAGCTGATGTAATAGGGTTAGAAGTAACAAATTCCGGGGACCATCTTTTCATAATTAAACATCTTCCAAATATAACCCATGGTCCTCCGGTTAGTATCATCATAAGCTCGTTTTCATTGCGGAATCGAGCTAAAAAGTAATTATTATCCAAGTCGATAAGTTGCATATTCTCGCCGCATTTCCATAGTTCTCTTATCTTCCTTTCCATGACCGGAAAAGCAATCGGAAAACCCAATACCTTAAAAACAATGGATTGTCTCCATCTGTCTTCAAGGTTCTGTGAAGTCTTCTTATCAATTTCTATTACTGGATCACCATCCTGACCATATGGGTAGCTAATAGAGATTTTGTCATGTAGAGATTCTTTAGAGAGTCTATCTGTGCTTACTGGGACAATCTTGGACCCTCCGAGTACATGGCTCCAAGAACGCGTAGCAGGCGTTATGGGAGGGTTGGTTGATGTTAACTCTGATTTATCTGTTGACTGGATATGGTCGACACTCGGATTCGCTTGAACAGATACAGTGGACGTGGTGGAATTATGGGTTTCATTACGCACACTGTCTACCCCATCTTTCTGCATATTCTGAGGCTGAGTGTCTGCTGTTGCTTCTCCCATAACGGAATCCACTTGTGCATCAGATTCTGGCCTATCACTTTCATACACCACCATCGGAGGGGACTCCTCCGTCATGGTTCTCCGACAAAGCTCGAAAGACGGCGAAAACCTAACCTTTTTGCTATTAGGTAAAAGAGAGCTTTTTTCCGAGATTATAGCAAGAACGTGAGTTCGACATGATTAATTAAAATGCAAGAACGTGATTGGATCATTGAAGATATACAGCAACATAAGCTTGGCTTTCTTGGGCACTTACTGTTTGTTTGTGAGTTCGACATGGCATCTATGTCAACTACTGTGACGAATAAGAGACCTTTTTACTTGGATAATTTAGATTTCTTTTCGTCAACAAAGTTTGAATGCCAAGTGTCAAGATATTTGCTAATATTATTTTAGTTTCTACTAGAATATTTGTATTAATGTAATCAAGATGTATTATTATATGTTTTTGACATTGGTTATGGAGCTAGATGAAAATTTTTACAAGAAATATATATATATATGGTGTGGATAATATGAGAACATAACAAATTCGTAATTATTATTAGTTTTGTTACGAATGTGTCATATCGTTTAATGTATTATTCGTAGTTATTGTTGGTTTAGTGGATTATTCGTAGTTATTGTGGTTATTCCTAATTATTATTATTCCTAATTATTATTAATTATGATATCTACCCTAAATCTCGACCCTTAATACTCGCCATCCAACAATCCAACAGTCTAAGATTGTTCTCATGTATACACGTTAGGGGTGTTCTCATGGGAGCAACATATATATATATATATATATATATATATATATATATATATATATATATATATATATATATATATATATATATATATATATATATTGTGTTTTCGAAATTTAATTTATCTTTTTTTCTTCGACTATATTGAAAGATTGTGTGTGATTTTTTGTCGCAAAGAATTACTATTCATTTCATCAACATAAACATAAACATTTATGTTATATGGCTCACATTGATAATAAATAACATATTTAGTATATAAATTCGTCCAATAAGTTGCTCCTTCTATTGTCAACTGCTTGTATGTGAGGTTCAATTCTAATGTGTCAGAATATGAGAAGAATTCCTCTAGTTAAACTAACCCGTCAGAATTTCACAGTTTAAAAATATTTTGACGGATTAGTGCTTGTATCTGAGGTTCAAATCTAATGTGTCTGAATATGCGAAGAAATCCTCTAGTTAAACTAACCCGTCAAAATTTCACAGTTCAAAAACATTTTGACGGATTAGTTTAAAACAACCTTGAGAATTATTGGCAATTTAGCAAAGTACTTAACATTATGTATATGATCATTTTGGTATTCTAATTCATGGGTCCAAGTTAAACATCAATCATTTGATTGCATATGCTTAGTTAATTAAACTACATGCTTATCTTCTATATGAAGAAGACAATATCCTCACCGGCTCCCACCTTTAAATCCTTTCAAGGTTGGTCTTTGCTCATAATATGTAAGAGATTCTATGGAAGAGAAGGACAAACACAAGGAGTTTACTTCTTCCTAAATATAACAACACTTTAAGGTATTACTTCATTTTTTTTGTTCATGAACATGTATAAGATAATTATAATATGAGAGGCTAAAGACACTGAATGTACTATATATAAATTCCATGAGTAATTTTCTTATTGTCAATTAGGGATGGTAATTTCACCCGAACCCGATGGACACCCGATCAACCGATCCATAATAAAAGGGTGAAAACCCGACATGAAGAGGGTGAAAGCGGATGAAGCGGGTGATGGATATATAGGGTTGGATTCGGATGGACCTTTCATCCACCCGTCACCCAATCCATCATCCATACACCCACCCGACCCGTTTCACCCGCTTACACCCGTTATAAATATGTAATAATTTAATCAAGTTTTAATTTAAACAAAACCCTAAAAAAAATTATATCCCTAAACCTAACTCGCAAGGTATGCTTGCTTTAGAGTCGATTACTTCGCAAGTCGCCAGACTCGCCACTTTGTCAGGTCTCTTCTCAGTCTTTTTCGACTACATCCGCCGGCGGCCGGCTTCAACTCGCAAGTCTGTGTCTTCAACCTTCAAACTCACAAGGGCGGTCGGCTTCAGTTTCCATTCGTAGGTGACATGCATCATTCAAATTTTCAAGACAATTGTGCGCTACCTTATTAGAATTGAAAGTCATTTGGCCCATTTCTCTTTTTTTTTTTAAGAATTTGAATGATTTGTGTTTTACCATGTTTTTATGGATAAAACGTTTTCGGGGTAAATTTATTTTTATTATTATTGATTTTCCGTATTCGAATCCGAGTTTAATTTCAATTTAAAGGAAATGCGCAGAACACCCAAAATCTCACCCGATCCACCCGCTTCATCCGTTGGATGCGTGGTGGATCGGATGCGGGTGATATGTTAGGCGGGTAACGGGTCGGTGGGGTGGATGAATTTGCTTGCGGGTCGGGTGGTGGATTCACCGTCCAATCCATTGCCATCCTTATTGTTAATTGATTTCAAATAGAACCTCGTAAGATTTATATGAATCTAATGTGCAAAACCTCATACGCTAGACGAGGGGATAAAGTACCCCCCCGATCCCATACTCGTTGACTTGACAACGAGACCCCATTTCGAACCCGAAATAACTCCATCCCGAACACCAAGCAAAAAAACGAAGTCTCCTAACTGAATTTTTAAAGTGTCAATACATTTCAACAATTTCTAATCCATAACTTTCAAATTTCTTTACAAATAATTGGATGGTATATTCAATTTGGGCAATTGATTTGACAACATGTTTATAGACTTTTAGTAATGATTTTCATTGCTCTTAAATTTTGCTTTATCCATTTTGTGTGATAATATAAATAAATTGCAAGTGCAAGACCCTTTGGTTTGTCATAAAGAGCTGCAATAGTGTTCTTGCCCTAAATCCAAAGATAATTCAAGAAAGTATACCCAATTCACTAAAAAGAATAAGTAATTAAGACTCATAAATGGTTAATTTTCTCATAAACAATCTTAAATTCATAACATGGCTTCAATTATATCATATTTGCGTACGTAGCTATCACGGCAAATTAAATATCAACTCAGTAATCACGCAATTTTTTACTACGATGGTAAATTAGTTAATTAGGATTTCGGGTCATATTTTGCTTGTTTACATTTAGTTCTCTAATCATTTTTATTGTATTATTCAAATATAATTGAGTTTCATCTTTTTTGGTTTGCTTTTGTCAATTAATTTTGTTCGGTCGGTCTCGAATATATATATATAGTCAGATGATAAAAAAAATTCTTATAATGAAATATAACAATTGTTTAAATGTAATAGATATTTGTATGACGATTAACGATATGTTATTTTCGATAAAAAAAAATCTATTGAGTACTTGACCTAAATTAATATGATTGCCGAACTCATTTCGGATCGGGGTATTTGGATTTTTGGTTATTTTGTACCAATATATTTAGACATAAATTACATAAGTTTTGACATTTTAAGTTCGAGTTATTTTTTCCTTCGATTTCAAATATTCTTTCTTTTTCCATTTACGGTTATCAATCCGATTTGGATCGTATCGTTTTTTAGTCGGTTCGGTTTTCGATAACTATATATGAAGCTATACAATTATGTATGTCCCAAAGATTTTAAAATTGTTACCTTACTAGCTAGATATATAATCATAAAATGTAATTGAAAGATAACTAATCCAATCAAAGGGAAGCTAGTTAGCTATAGTCTAGAGAAAACCCTAATCTTACAGATAAATTGAAAATAAAAATAAAAAAGGGGGTTGAATAGGGGAGGCAAATTAGAACATATTTTGTCCATTATTTATTTTTTTTCAACCTATAAAACCATGGTCTTCTTCCTTTACAAATTCATATCCAAGTGATCTCATCTCATCACAACAAAAACACTTTCCTCTTTCACAAACCCTTTCTTTCACATCATCTCCTTTCCGAATCGACGAAAAAACCGAAAAAAATGGGAAGAGCACCATGCTGTGACAAGGCAAATGTGAAGAAAGGACCATGGTCACCTGAAGAAGATGAAAAGCTCAAAGCTTACATTGATAAGTATGGCACTGGAGGCAATTGGATTGCTCTTCCTCAGAAAGTTGGTATGTTAATCAAACCGAAATCGAGTTTTTATTACATTAATCAATGAAATTCTAGATGGGTTTCTTGATTTCTGCTGATTTTGTTAGGGCTTAAGAGATGTGGAAAGAGTTGCAGGCTGAGATGGTTGAATTACTTGAGACCCAATATCAAACATGGAGATTTTACTGAAGAAGAAGACAACACCATACTTAGTCTCTATATCAGCATAGGAAGCAGGTAATTAACTAATTAATCTGTATTACTGTAGATGATCTTAAATGTTCAGCTCGTGTTTCTAGGGTTAGCTAGCTTGTAAATTAAGATAGAACAAGAAGAACTGTACAAAAATGGCCAATGAGAAAGAATCTCTCTGAGATAAAATAAAAAATAAAAAAATCATCAGTAGTTAGTCATACATCGGTAGCCTAAATTTTTACTTGTCTTTTCTCATTGTCTTGGGATAATATATGCATATACTATATGATGTAATAGTTTATATGAATATAAACTATATTCTGTGTGTTAAGTAACTATGTGAAAAAATATGGAATTGCAGTTTGTTCATCTTTTGTAGATTGTGTAACACTAACTAGATAGATGCATTTAGGGTTTGGTAGATGAATGTTTACTAAAGAAACCCTAATCACATAATCTCGACTTCCTACTTCTATTTCGTGGTGATAGATAATAGGGTGAGGTTTAAATGAAAACATTTTTACGGTAAAAAGTGAAAAACTAGGTACAACAAGTTCTCACCTGAACGGTCATGTATACGTATTGAGAGTAGGTCAAATTCTTCTATGTATATTATTATGATTAGCTTGCTTGTTCTTGTGTATTAGGTGGTCTATTATTGCGGCTCAATTGCCAGGGAGGACGGATAATGATATCAAGAACTATTGGAACACGAAACTGAAGAAGAAGTTGTTGGGAAGACGAAAGCAACCTAAAATCGGTGGGGGAGGAGAATCGTCTTCAAAGGAGGGAGACGAGGGTCCATCGTACACACCCACGCTAAGCAACTCGGCTCTAGAGAGGCTTCAACTTCATATGCAACTCCAAAACCTTCAAAACCCACTCTCTTCCAACAACAACAACCCTACCCTTTGGCCCAAATTGCACCCTCTCCAAGAGAAAATGATCCATAACCTTCAATCTTCATTTGAAAAAATCACAACCAATGCAAGCCTTATTGAGCAATTTGTGTCTCTAAACCCTAGTGATTACAACCCTAGCTCAATCCAAGGTAACAAACCCGAATTTTACGAGCAAGCCAAGAATGATATTATCCGAGTGGAAGAGGTGGAAAACTCGTTTAACGAATCAACATTATCCGATAACTCAATGGGATTCAACAATGGTGTCGAAATCCATACGAGTTCAGAGATCAATGATAAGGTAGCAATGAATTGGTGGAGCAATGATCAGTTTAACTTAATGCCATGGAGTTCATTTGCATCTTCCCTACAACCCTCCTCGGATGTCGTCTCACATCACTCCGACTTGCAGGATTTCCCGCTAGGTTATTGATTCGAATAGCAAGGTCGTACGATACATAGCGAGGCATATATGTGACATGTAATGTTGATCAATAATGCCTATATCGGCTTCTACCCTAGCTAGCTAGGTTGCTTGGATGTATAATATATGTGTATGTACGTATAAGGGAAATGCTATGAGCACTGCAGTGCAAATAGCAAATCTGGTGTACAAATGCTGGTTTTCATAAGAACAGGTGAAATAATTTTGTAAAAGTATATTTTCTCATCATTTTTTCAGTAAAAGATCAACTACACCATCAGAGTTAAACAATACTCACTTCAAACAAGTAATCGAAAGCAATACTAGCAGTAATGATCGAAGAATCTCTTTTTCAAGTAGTATTGACATCTAACACCAGACTTGATAAAGAACGATAACAAAGAATTGTTTGTTTTCAGAAAAATGGTTACTATATGATAATCCGTTTTCAGAATCACAGACCTATAGCACTTCCCATACTTCAGCCATAGGAATTGTGCACGTCCCAAGATTAACAACGAATCCTCGCTATAATCCCTCGGTTGTTCTCAAGATTGTAGGTCTTAAGTATCGACGTTTTCATGTAGTTAGCGATAATGAAAAAAATTAGCAAAATCAACACAAAGTGTGATTGAATGAGATAAAGTTGAACCAAATTGTTCTTAATTAGCAAAGTATAAGCTTAACAAATGATCCTCAAAAAAATGAGTTACAAAGTGTATATGGGAAAAAATAAACAAGGGAAGAAGATGGATTTTTGCCTGTACTCGTGCAAAATTTTGTCACTTACAATTATTCTCATTGCTTAGTCAATTTCAACGCTTCCACACTCTGAAGACCTTAAACCACTTCTTCCATGACTTTTGATTTCCTTGAGAACCATTTTGTGATCCCTTGTCCTTCTTGTTATCCTTGTTGTCATCGTTCTTTGAAGTGCCCATCACAATCCCAGCTAGCTTCTCTATGTCCTTGATTGAGCTTCCGTCAGGGCTCTTCGCGGCTTCCTCCGCCTTCTTTTTCAAGGCTTGAATGCTCTCTATAATCGTCTTTCCTTCTTCCTCTTCCTTCTTCATTACTCTTGTGATGGCTTTCTCTACACCCTCTTTGGTGAGCTTGTTGTCATTCTCCTTCTCCACTCGAACTCCAATTTTCCATACGTTATCGACAAACCTACTATTGAGAAATTGATCATGTAAGATCGGCATGCACACCATAGGCACGCCGTGGACAATGCTCTCGAGCACCGAGTTCCATCCACAATGTGTCACGAATGCTCCTATAGATGGGTGTCCCAGAACCTTGTTCTGGGGCGCCCATAAAACAATCTTGTTTCCTTTCTCTACTATACTTTTCGTGAACCCTTCAGGGAGAAATTCTTGAACCTCTTTCCTTAAAGATAATAGGAATGGAGCGCCGTTCGACTCCAATGCTTCGGCTAGGGCTATGATGTCGTCTTTCGAAGGAGTCGAGAGGGTTCCGAAACTAATGTAGATGACGGAAGAAGGATGTTCCTTATGGTTGTCAAGCCATCCAATGCAATCATGCTCGTCGGAAATGCTAGTGTCTTGTGGAATTGTTAAGGAGAAAGGACCGGTGTTGAGGAGCTCCGGGAGCTTCGAGTGCAGATCGTGGTTGACCATGGGGTCGAGTTCTTGGAAGGAGTTAATGGAGATTGCATTGGCTTTGGGCATGTTGAGGCCAACATTGTGAAGCATTTGACACCTTGGAGAATCTAGGTCTCCGCCCACTATTCCGTGAGGAAGGTCTCCGGCACGTACGCTCGAGAATCCCGGGATCAGATCGGCCGATTCTTGCTCTTTGCCTTCTATACCTTTTGGTTTATAAACATGTAAATGAATGTATAGAAGATAACAATACATGTTAGTTCATGTCACATGTGATAGGTGCAATTACCCTAAATTTTAACATATCCTACGATAATCGCGTTCAAGTGCGGACGTGCGTTAGATCCGTGTTAAAAAAATAAAATAATCCACCTTTCGTGAAATTCTAATGGGAGAGTTTCATTGCATGTCCGACATCCATGAACGTTAAACCCGGATCTAAAACATAAGGTTAACGAGGCCACGCACTAAATCAAATAGTAATAGGAGTAGCTCGTCAACCTTAAGTGCCGTCCGGCTACCATTTGGACTATCATTGATTCATTGGCCCATAACCGCTCTGATACCACGTGAATTCGAAATCATAAGCATGATATAAATGTAGAGAACATAGGTTACCTTCGATGCCAAATTTGGTTCTAAAGAGATCGGAAGAAACATGGGCAGAAAGAGAGGCAGGTCCAGCAGTCCAGAAAGGAAGCCATGGCACACTCTTCTCCTCAGCAAAATCACGGCTAAACCAAACGAAAGCATCGGACAACACACAAGCAATCTCAGCTCCGACCTTCGCTTCCGCCTCCAACATGCTCTTCTTCAGTGCCTCCGGCGCTTTCTGCAAGTACCGATCAACTTCATTGGCCTCGTTTCCCTCTTCTGTGATCTCCACGTTATATGGCTGGATCTTCTCCGATCCCCCATCGGCAAACAAGGTGGCGTTGGAGGAGGTGCTGCTGAAGAATGAGAAGACGACGGAGACATCAGCAGGAGCTGAGTCAGCGATGCGCCGGACGAGGTGGAGAAGGGAAGCTGGGTGTGTCCCGAATGGGAATGCGCAGACAGCCACGTGACGCTTCATCGGAGTGGGTTCATCGGCGGTGGTGGAGGTTGCGGCGGCGGTGGTGGTGGTGGCAGCGGCGGCGGCGTCTGTGGAATCTGTCATTTTTTTTGTTTGTTTTCAAGAGTGTGAATGTTTGGTGTTTGTATTTGTTATGGATTGTTTGTTAATTTGAGAGTTGATTTAGCTACAAGGAAGGAATTTGATTGATGGGGAGAGTAGATTTTGATGGGTTGATTGTCTGGTTTTGCGTATTGATCGGAAAACATTAGATGTCTTGCGACCAATTTTCCAAGAGTTTAGGGTCTGATGTTCAAAATCATTCATTTTTTTAAGGGAAATTTGAAGGAATTTAAATTCATTAACTAGCTTTTACCTTGGTTTAAAGTTTAAGAGATAAATATAAAATAAATATAACAATTTATTGAACCCTCTTCCATGTATTGTATTAATTAATTTGAATAAAAACAAATTATATTATTAATTTAATTATAATTTTAGATGTACGTATAATAAATATTGCTTAATTTAG
>BSUD01000082.1:0-31919 GCA_033239045.1 Fagopyrum esculentum | reverse complement strand
AGTTTTTTTTTTTTTGTATGTTTTTAATGGAATTTTTAAAAAAATTTAATGAATTTGGTCAAAATCCGAAAAACAACGTAAACTTAAGGGTACCATCCGAACTTAAAAAAACTGTTGGGCAAAATCCGGAATACCCCAAACCTCGAGGGTACCATCCGGAATTTCCCTTTGATTTAATATAATGTATACGGTTCATGAGGTATCTAACGTATCTCTTTGGGCTTTTGGGCTTTCGGGCAGTTAAATCTCAGTGGGCCCAAACACTTAATGGGCCATAATTGGGCTAGGCCCAAAACGAAGAGCTAAGATATGAATGTCAGGACTCAAGAGGCCGGAATAACAACATGGCTCATATGAGAGCTGATCAAGTCCGGACAACGCGTCTGAAAAAACGGGCCGATATGAACATGGATAAAAATCAGGCGGACGGAAAAATCTGGTCCGTACATCCGAACAGGTCTGATTCGATCAAGTCATAAAGCCCGGATGAGTTGTTTGTCCGGTCCGGAGTTTAATCTTTTTACAATCTTCTACGTATTAAAAGTAAATATTAATATATATTTATTTACTAATCAAAGGATAAAATATATGTCAAAGGTTTTAAAAAAATCAAATTTCCTCGTACGGGAGCACCTCTTCCTTCCCTTCTCCCGCCTCTTCTCGTCATCAACCGGGATAACTATCGCCGACCGCCTGCTACTATTGCCGCCGACCGGAGCAAGGAACTGTCACCGTTGTTGCCCCCTTCACGTGTGGCCGCCATAGCCTTGTGTTGCTACTACCTGCTCAGCCGCCTCTGTTCGTTCATCTTCATGCCATATCTCATACTCATATCTTAGTATCAAATATCTCATGGATGCCCATACCCGAAACCCGATACCTTTATTCAAAAATATCGATATCAAACGACCCCTTTAATACATACATCACACATTCTCACATATTTAACAATTAAATAAAACAATTGTGACCAATTCAATATGTATTGACATTTTCCAAGCAACCATGATCTTACACAATTAGGTACATGTGTTTTCCACCCTGTTTCTATAAGTTCTTCACAAAAAATGCCATGTGAGCAAATAAAAACAATGCTTGCTACACACGTTATATTCATAAACAAAGTATTTTCAAACTTAACTTTCCTTGTGTCCTAAGCTAAATGTTCTTGCTACTTGAGTTGAAACATATATGTTGCTGTTATGTTGAAGAATACCCACGGTTACAACCATCTTCCTCCGTTGACTTTGAGCTGCATCATTGACAAAAAAATAAAATAATAATACAATAATAATATATAAATATTTTTTTATATTGTACTGAAAATTGCATTTTTTGTATAGGATGAACTCTTACCTTCGTGGCTGTGCATGTGATCCAATTGCTATATCATCCTTTGACATTTGAGGTATCAATGTCAATGGCTGGGTTCTTTCTATGAGCAGATTAGATAAGCTTTTGCAGAACTGCTCAAAACAAGAACAAAGATATCATTTTTGAATGTATTCTAAGTGCCCGTTTGGTTGGAGCGGTGGAGTAGAAACGGAATGAAATCGGTTAAGGGTATGGAAAGGAAATGGAAATGAAGGGGTTACTTTTATGTGTTAAAATACCTCTAGCCAAACGTAGTTTTTGATTGATTCGGAATCATTCTGTTATCGGGAATGATTCCTTGTCTTTCCAAACGAGCCCTAATTATATTTGATAATCTTAGTAATTCTTATTTGATTCTATATAAGACCTAATAATATGAATATAAGTGGTATCAGAGTCTACCGATCTTACACCTATAAACCCATCTGTAAACTTTGCTTTGGGTCGAACATTTCAGTCTCTTTATAGCTCGTCTATAATTTTTCTCAACAGTATTGCATTTCATTGTCTTTTTTAGCTAATTCGAAGTCAAGAAAATTGACCCGGTAGGATCTGCTCTGATACCATGCTAACTAAGCTTATACGGTTGATTCTGTTACTAGCTACATTTCACGATGAAGGAAGATATTTTCGTACCTCTTGATAAGTAATCAGCTCGCCTGCAGATTTCGAAACTTCAACTACACAATCTGTTGGAGATACCTCAATTACCTGAGAATATTTTCATATATATAACCAATTAAGTTTCAAAATTTATTGAAAAAAAATGTAAAATGTATTATGAACAAGAAAGAATCACCTCTGCCATTAGATTAACACATGATCTAGAGGATTTAAGTTTCTGCTGTGGCTGCATTTTGATCTGATTATATCAAGAAACAAACTATCATGAATGAGATTTTCTTTATCCTGAACTGTATGTTTTATACAGAAAGATGAATTACCTTAGAGTTGTTCATCCTTTCAACCAAGAAGGATGAATCTCTTGCTGCTGCCTCAATCTTATCCATAGTTTCAGTAATTGTGTGCTTGGATCCAAGCATTAGCCTATGCTTATCATCATCCTGTGAATTTTCAGATTAAAAAAAATCAGCAACATGAAAATCACATAAAAACAGAAGCAAATATTGTGATTTAGATGCTGATTTTATACCTTCTCTTCAAACAAGCCTGATAAGCTCAAGTCTTTCGACATAGCTATGAGTTGAAAGGCATTGATGAAACGAGGTGAATGAGTTACATTCGTATCCATTTGGGTTTCCTGCATACATTTCAGAATATTTATCCAAATTTATCTCAAGAAAGTATAAATTTCAGTTCATATATGTGTGTGTCTGTGTATATACCTCAACAGACACAACTGATTGATCATCATTCGAGTTAGCTCTCTCTACAAAATCTTCTCCAACAGCCGGCTCGTAGTTTACTTGGAACCATTCATGTTCAATTATGTCATGGATTGTGATTCTCTGCATATACAAAAGCCTTATGTTGGATATTACCTTGATAAATTTATACTAAAAAAAGCTTTGACTTGATTATAAAACAGACCTTCTTTGGATCAACTTGAAAAATTCTTGACAGCAACTGCTTTTGGCTTGCTGTAAACCATTCTGGTGATTTATAATCTGCTTCCAAAATCTAAGATTAAAAAAAAAATAGCATAATGCTTAGTTATTCATTCATTCATTCATAACATTTTCATTATAGTTCTTATAACAAGTAACAATATTACCTTCTTGTACAGTTTTGCTAGGCTTTGGTCATCGAATGGCATAAACCCGGATACCATCTCAAACAAGATTACTCCACAAGCCCATATATCCGCTGCTGCGCCCTCATATCCTCTATTCTTAATAAGCTGTGTCATTTACAGCTTGAAGATAAGAATTCAAAATGCTTGAGAGATTTTCTGAAAAATAGATGAACATTTTCGGGTTTTCTCAGTACCTCAGGCGCCACGTAGCTTGGAGAACCACATGCTGTTAGTAGCAAACATCCGGGTTGTAACTGTGAGAGTTGCATATTCAATAGAAAGAAGATGTTAACTCCAGAAACAGAAAGAAACGAATCTAGTCCATAAGTATACCCTTGTTCATCAAAATTTTTTGAACATGATGGAAGCAAATGCATTTTGCATGAAATACAAAAAATTTCCGTTTCCAGAGTTACAAACAAACTGGGGCTAAGTTGGGTAATTTGAGCATTGATTTTTTACCTTTGTCAATGCACTGAGTCCAAAATCAGAAACCTTGAGGTTTCCTTTGCTGTCAAGAAGAAGATTTTGTGGCTGCAAGTAAAAAATCTCAACTCAGTGAGTTTCAAATTAGTTTTTATTTCCAAAAAAAATGATACCTAATTATTACTTTATACCTTTAGGTCCCTATGATACACTCCTCTTGAATGACAGTATTCAACAGCATCAATTAGTTGCTGAAAAAGCTTTCTTGCTTCTTTCTCATCTAACATTCTCACATATGACTACTCATTTGCAGAAAAAAAAAAATCAGAAAATCAATGAGAAAAATAATTTAACATTTGCTCAATGAAGAGATGCTCACCAATCTGTCAGCTAATTGCCCTCCAGGTACATACTCCATAACTATGTAAATCTTCGTCTTTGAGCCGAGAACCTCGTGAATCCTCACGATGTTTGGATGATTCAAAAGCTTCATTGTTCTAATCTCTCTTTGAACCTGAACCAAATCCAAGAACTGGGTATTAAAAGTCAATGCCTTTTTCATACATATATATATATATATATATATATATATATATATATGGTGAAAATGCTGAATCACCTGATGAATGAGCTTGTTCTGGATAACCATTTTCTTGTCTATAATCTTGACAGCAACATGATTTCCATTTTCCATGTTGGTGGCTAATCTGACTTTGGCAAAATTGCCTTCTCCAATGGACTGTCCAAGCTTGTACTTGCCTATAATGCCATGAAACCTCATTTTTGCAGAAGTTGATTCAGATAAAGCTTCAGTCTTCAATGGAGTTTGGAATTGGATCTGTTCAAAGTGAACTTAAATAGGAATGGGTTTAAAGAAAGATGAACAAAATGCATTTGATTGAGTACAGTCAATTTTGATTCATAATAGGTTTGGACGGTGAGATGGTAAATGGACAGAGAGGTATGAATTGAGTTTTTTTTAATATTTTTATACATTTGAATTATTTGATATGTAAATAGTTATAGCATGTGCATATATTATATAAATTACTTAATAAAATAATAAGAAGAAGAAGAGCTGAGTATCTTTTTGAGATTTTGGGGTTAGATGAAAATGACGCAAAAATCATGCATGGAAGGGTGGGTGATTGCTAAGGAAAGCTCACGTGTTGAATGGAAGGTTTCATATATATATATATATATATATATATATATATATATATATATATATATATATATATATATCTAATACGTAAACCGCTAGTATCGTGTGAACGTGTAAACACCGAATATATGTGACTATACTGCAGAATATATAGATTCAGATCCGGCGAATCTTCTTCCATTAATAACAACATTTTTTTTAGCCTTTAATATCGTCTCATCTCAACCATATATTTAACTTATACGTAAACAGCTCTTATCGTGTGAACGTGTAAACACCGAATATATGTGACTATACCGCAGAATATATAGATTCAGATCCGGCGAATCTTCTTCCATTAATAACAACATTTTTTTTAGCCTTTAATATCGTCTCATCTCAACCATATATTTAACTTATACGTAAACAGCTCTTATCGTGTGAACGTGTAAACACCGAATATATGTGACTATACCGCAGAATATATAGATTCAGATCCGGCGAATCTTCTTCCATTAATAACAGGATTTTTTTTATCCTTTAATATCGTCTCATCTCAACCATCTATTTAACGATCTAACGGATACAATTTGTTCTCATTTTACCTGTTAAGATCCTTTAATATGATTTATTTTATCCTTTAATATGAGAGTACCCCTCTCTCTCTCTCTCTCTCTCTCTATATATATATATATATATATATATATATATATATATATATATATATATATATATGATTTATTGCATGCATCTAAGATAAGGTGGATATATTCTTTACAAATTTTTGTGAACCACCTAATATTGCCTAGCAATTTAAACGGATTTTTAAAGAGAATACAATAATTAGATTTGAAAATATATGATCAAGATAACATGATTAACGTATATGTCCTATAAATAAATTAAGGTTGTATACAAAGCATACTAAAATATTCTTGCGGACGAGAATTTGAAGTTCGGAATATCAAAAATATTGTTGTACATGTTGGGGTCGAAGTTCCTAGATGGGTCAATCGGTCTGTAATACGGTTAATTTTTTTGAAAACATGTATGATTTGAAATTCATAAAAAAACAGATACACAGTCTGGAGTCAGATAAAAATCATCTTGACCTCTCACATACAATTTCGCAAATCCTAGAGGGCCTTATTTTAAGAGAAAATTGGATGAAATGCCCCCATCATAAAATTCATTAACTAACTAACATAGGCTTATAATTTATTAACAAAATAACATATTTTAATCTCTAATACCTGATTTGTCCCTACTAATATATCTCAGTTTTACTTCAATTAGTTACAAGAGAATCTACTAATTGATTATCAATCCAAATTTAAGAAGGTAAATAATAAATAGAATCATTTACTTAATATCATTAATAAGAAAACACAACACCGCGTTGAATGTCATTCCAACAAAGAAGTTGAAGCGTACAAGCATGTACAAGTCATACGTTACCTACAAGTAATATAATGAAACATGCTTTACAAGAACAATTAAAGTCATCAATCCAGTAATATGAATATCAGATCATACAAGAAATTTTTACAATAATTGATAAATCTACCATGTTACATGAAAATAAGTCAATCCAAGAGATTAATCCGGTACTATGGATATCAGATCGTACAATAAACTTTAATATACAAAATAAAGATACATGATTTCTGATACAAGATTTACATGGAAATATCAGATTATTAAACTCCATTTACAAGATTCTTAAAAGTTTACAGAAACTAGACTCGTGGACTATGCAGTATGCATCTTTCAAATTTGGCCGAAAGAAATACAATAATTCCTATTTAGTTGTAGGCAAAGTACAAGATTTACATGGAACTAACAGATTATTACAAGCCATTTACAGGAATCTCAAAAGTTTACAAAAACTAGACTCGTACAGAATGCATTATAGATCTTTCAAATTTGGAAGAAACAAATACAACAATTCCCATTTAGTATAGACATAGTACAAGAATTACCTTCATTCAAATTAATTTGTAGATCTCACAAATTATGCAACAAACCTTTTGATCGAAAAACTGAACGTCGGCGATTCAGGCTTGTAGAAGAAAACAATAGATTTCAGTTTGTAAAATCAAAATTTCATTTTATAATATGTTAATTGCTAATTGATTCAGCTGATTAAAAATGGTAACTCCTTCAATATATACCTTCTTCAATTAGGGAATATGGGGTAATTATAAGGCAATAATCATTGTGGATCAATTATAAGCTAGTAATCAATTAAGAATATTTAAATACTTTCCTTATAAGTTTGTCTATAAAATTTTAAAAGATCATTTACTAAAAAAAATATTGAACTGCACACTTACTAATCAATATTAGTGAACTAGAGCTATATACCAATTTCACTCTTATTTTAACTTGTCAAAGATTGCACTTGGAATAAGTCACTTATGAAATTTGATGTTTTGTATGATTTTGAAAATAAAGTACTTTGAAAATATGTTATTTGGTTTTACATTAGTCATAGAAGGAGGATTGATATACTATTTGTTGAATGTGTATTTTAGCAATGAAAATAAATCATTTTTTTGTAAATTGTTTTTAAAAAGAGATGGGGAAAATGATCAATCATGGACTTAAAATATACATGTAAACCAGTTCATAAATGTCTTGCAAGTGTCTTGTAACATCAAACATTCAAACCTAATATTTTAAAATTAGACTTGTTATAACATATATCCTGGCGTATCGGTGTGTACTTTGACTAGAATAAAGTTCGTTTATTCGAGATGGATACGGATCGAGTCCGGGTGTCGAGCATGAACTCGTGTTCATGTCTACCCGGTATCTTGTTTTTAATTTTAGAAAAGTATACACCAATAGTTTTTTTCACCTATACAGTTCACTAGTTCAGGTAGAAATGGTTATTAGGGTTAAAAGTATGAACCATCTACAATTATTGAATCAAACAACAATTGTTCCTATATAACACGTTATAAAAATCAGTATGGTGGGTTGACAAATTACCTACAAATCTAGACAAATATAGGTAGACATGTTAGTTTCGATACGAGAGTATATTAACAAACTTTGATATATAGGTCGAAAAACTCAGTAAAGAGTTTGGTTCGACTCGTGAGAATTTACTCGATTGTAGACTTGTAGTTCTTGTTAAAGTGTCAATTTTTATGTGATAACTTATTATCTCCCATTATTCTAATTACATAAATAATATATTAAAAATAAGGGTATTTTCGTCCAAATTAAAATCTTTTGAAAATTGTGTTGAAGTTGAAGTAATCTCTTCTTTGAATGTTTGGTCAACACATAAGACAAGTTGGCAAATCCAAGCGCGATATCTGTGTCTGTAATTAGTCACAAAGCAAAATGATAATCAATCATTATCGACTAATGAGGTTGATTAAGCATATGATATGTATATGTGATACACGTTATTAGGTAGTTGAACAATAAACAATATACTCCTCTTAAATGGGAGCATAGACGTTGGTAAGCATGTTCACGGGTCGGACTCGTCGGGTTGGCGGGTTGGCTTTTTATTTTAAGAATCGATTTTTAAAAAAAAAAAATGACCCGGCGGGTCAACCCGTCAATGGCTATTTTAGCCTTTGGGTTTTTTATTTTTTATTTTTTTTCCAAAATTAATGACCTGCCGGGTCACGGGTAAGGATCACCTTGACCCTTACCCGTAACCCGCCGGGTCACTGACCCGCTGGGTCGAAACCGCCGGATCACAGGTAACCTGTGACCCGTGGACATGCTTAGATGTTGGTGGTAACCGGTGGGTCAAAACACCCAAAACAATGAAAATATTAATTAGTAATTATGCCATACTAATCCTTCATTAGACTCTTAATACATTAATCAAAACATATCTTTACCCAAAGATGTATGTTGAGACACGTGCGAGAAGGGGCCGTACTAATCACCTAAGGCATCAATTACACAACTCTTTTACTATTTTGAATAAATTACACAAAATCACCTTTTATTTACGTCATTTATCACTTAACCATCTCTTATATAAAAATTTTCACTTAACCACCCTTACATGTATTCCGTTAACAAATAACCATCATAATATCTTGCTGGTAGAAATTCCGTCCGTGGGACCCACTGAAATTAATTAATTGAGTTTAACACTAGATTAAAAAATATACAGTAGATTAAAATAAATTTTAAATTTTTATTAAATAAAAGTAAAATTAGAGGTTTATCGTGTATATAACATATGAAAAAATAAGAATTTTTTTAATAAATACCTGCACAAGTAACAGCGATGAGTACAATTAACCATTTTTTCATTAACGAATTTCCGGTTCGACTCGGCCCGACAGGTTATTAGCCAAACCGGTGCGATCCGGTAAGTTATTGTTCAAACCGGTTCGGTGAACTACCCGTATCACTTAATCTGCGTGGGTCGTCTAAAATAAGGAACCGTAAAACCCTACATCTCTCTTTCTCTCCCCGGCACCGTAAAACTGATCCACCGCCACATTTCCGCCGGTCGCTGCCACTACGTAGTGTTCTCTCTTGTCTGAGTCCATGGCTGAGAGAACCTCCGTTACGATCGGAGGCAAAGGATCCTCTCTCACTTCCGCCTCCGTCTTCTCCGTTGCTCACAACCTTTCTCAGGTACAAATCGATTCCGCTGCTCTTGAGAAATTATCAGCTTCCAAATCATCTTCTTCTAAATCGTCTTCGGTGGCAGACCTAAAGTACCAAATCACGTTTCCTGAATTCTTAACAGTAGAACAGCGTAGAGCCTCCCTTGTCGTCGTCCTTAACAAGCTTTTACTATCCTCTTCCAATGGCATTCGTCCTACACTCCCCAATTTTATCTCCCAAATCCTCAACGATTCTTCTACTGCCGATTTCCCTTGCATTATCGAAGCTCCTCTCGTCACATTTGAAGAACAAGCTGCTTTGGATTCTAGTGTCGATACTTTGGACGGGATCTGCGCAATCCTTGACCACGAAACATCTTCTTTGTCCAGTGTCGCAGATTTAGTAGCTGCGTTGTCTTGCGAGGCGTCCAAAGCTGACATATCCGCGTTCAATGTTATGGACTCAGGGCATGGGTTTACCATGAAAGACGAAGCTGCTGTGGCTAGTGGCCTTAAGGTTTTGCTTAATGGCTCAAAATCGACGGGTAAGAATGATGTTAGTGGTGTATCTTGCATCCCTTCTGTACACGGAGCTCTAAGGGAAGAATTGAGAAAGGTACATTCAAGAACTAGGGTGAAGTTGAATTCTGCTGATAAGGATAGAGGGGTCAAAGATACATGGCTGATATCGTTGTCAGCCTTGGTCAGTGCACTCACATTTTTCGGAAAGATGAGCTTAAACCGAGCTCAAGCAACCCTGGATGTGGTTGCTGATGATGCCTTGAAGTTGCATTTGAGGCGATTACTGACAGAAAATTGTCCTACTGGTGATGATTTGAGCACTGTATCTAGGTTAGTTGCAGAGGCAGGTCAGAGCAATCAATATGCTAAGTTTTTGCACTTGGCTAGTGAACTGTTGGGGCTGGTCAGGACTATACTGTCATGGGAGATGGCAATGGCTGTTTTGTCACTTGAGTCCACTGAACTGCTTAAAGACGGTGCTGCTTCTGTGGCTGATGTAAGTGCTGGAAACACAAATTCAGGCAAAAGAAGTGAAAAGAAAAAGAAGAAGAGTTTGGGAAAAGGGACTGACGCAGGCATGCTACTTATTAAAGAACGGTTGCAGGGTGTTTCATTGGATGGACTTGATGACTTTGCCCGCCTGACAGTCTTTGCGAAGTGCTTTCAATCAATTTTGAACCCCAATGACAAGGATTTTGATGATTTTGTTCAGAAAGTTAAGGATCTTTTGGAAAGCAATGAAAGCAGAAGACTCCCCAAGATTCCCAAGGTGAATAACACTTCTTTGATCTCTCTTTCACAGTTTAGTTGGTTACTTGGTCCGTTGCTTGTGGATGTATTGGTTGTTGCTTGTGGATGTATTGGTGATAGACATTTTTGTTCCTAATAATTTAACTAATTCAGAGCTTCTTAATGCGGATTGTCAGGGTACTCGTGATTTTTCCAAAGAGCAGATGGCTGTGCGAGAAAGGGCATTTGCAACAGTTACTGATGTTTTCAAGAGACATGGTGCAATGGCTCTGGATACTCCTGCTTTTGAATTGAAAGAGACTCTAATGGGAAAGTACGGGGAAGACTCAAAACTGATTTATGATTTGGCTGATCAGGTGATGCACTTTTTTCAATAGATATTTTCCACAAGTTTTTCTTGAAAATCTGATTTTCAGTTATTTTAATGATTTGTACAATTTCTGTACTTCCACCTATGAGTACCTATCCTATATCTGTCTGAAAATTCCATATTAAAGCGCTTTTGCTTATGTAATTTGAGCCTCAGTTAGATTGTGTAGGCATCATTTATCTGTTGATCTTTAAATTATTTTACTAATAGTTATTCTGCCTCCTAATGATGTTTTCGACCTATCAAATTTCTCCATATCTTTGCATTTTGTTGTACACGTAAGTTATCTTCTTAGCACTCTAATAAGAAAATATCATTCCCACTCATATGATATATCCCAAGTCTTCCCCCTGCTACTGCCTCCTGTGATTCTCCTGGTGATGACTGGTGTAGGTGATAGCGCTAGGTGTACTGCCACCACCAGGTCTACCAGTTCTTTGCTTTGTTGCTGGTAGCTGATGTCTTTTTTCTTCTTGTTCTTCTACATGGTTCTGCTATTGCTATGCAGCATATGCCATCCAGATACCTCTTCAAGTTCTTTCTTCTTAGCTCTGCTTCCAAAAAGATTTTTTTCCTGGTCTTCAATTAAACGAACTGCTTGATGCTTTTACAAGACACTGAGTTTTCTTTGTTTTCTGTGGGAAAGATCCTAGTGCGCTTATCCTTACAATCTTTCCATGTAATCGTGACCTTTTTTTTTTTTAATCAGAACTGCAAATTAAGATCTGCTACTTTCTTAGATCATGAGCTAATGCTTACCCTAAGTTAGCCTGATTAGGACTTGCTGGTGGCTAACCCATGAAGTTATTCCTGAGCTAACTTTTTTTCTTGTTAGATTCATGGCCTTAGATGAATGACTAGAATCCTCCTCCTCCTCCTCTGTTTTGAACTAGAAAATCATTCAAGGGCTCATTCATCTATATTTTCCCATCACTTTGTGTTTCGGAGGTACCAAAGTTTCTGCCTTAGATCGGAAAGTCCTTGCATAAAGGGTCCAAATTTAGGATTTACTTTTTACAGTTTTTTGGACTACTCTGTCCTAAATCTATTGAGAGAATTTGTTTTCTCCCCTTAATACTGGCATCAGGTAATTTTTGTAACCCAATATATTTTCCTCTTTCAGGATTGGGATATGCTTGTAACCCCTTCTACCCTTATCTCCGTTCACTTGTCTGTAGTATATCTTTGTACTTTTGTCCTAAACTGCTAATATAACAATCATGCATCTATGCACAGTGTGTATTCTTTTTCAGAAATATGATGGTTATAATAAATCTAAAATTACAATGTTATGGCACTTTTTATGCTATTCATGTTTTAATTTTTCCATGTTTGCAGGGTGGGGAACTCTGTTCTCTGCGTTATGACTTGACTGTTCCATTTGCTCGGCATGTGGCAATGAACGGACTTACATCATATAAGAGATACCAAATTGCTAAGGTTTACAGGAGAGATAATCCATCAAAAGGAAGGTATCGTGAATTCTATCAATGCGATTTTGACATTGCTGGTCAGACTGAGAAGATGGCTGCTGATTTTGAGATTGTCAAAATATTGACTGAACTTCTTGATGAACTGAATATAGGGGAGTATGAGGTGCTGGCTTTAAGCCTTTCTCCTAAATTTTGCCACCAAATGCAATTTTTTTCTGCAACATTTTATCATCCAGATTTGCTTGTCTGTATGCCATATACTTGTATGAGTGCTGCATTGATTTGAGAATCTAACTAGTGTAGTTCCCTAGCCAAGGCACATGATGGCTTTTAAATTTTAATATGCGAATTATTCAATAACTAATATTGCAACTATATTTTTGCATGTTAAATATAATATAGGAAATTAGCTAATCGTCTAATATATAATATTAATGATTTTTGATGATTGGTTAAGTGATGAAAATAAATAAAAATGGAAATGCATGAGAAATTGACACGTGGCATGAAATTATTGAGAGAATTACATTAGTATTACTGCTAAAATATCAGAGAACATGGAGTATTGTTGGCTCATTGCAGTGTCAACATGCACAGAGTATTATTTGCATAGTTTTCCATTTATGGACTTTAAAAATAAAAATTATAATTCCTAAAGCAATTTTTGTGCTCGCTAAATATTTCTACAGGTAAAACTGAATCATCGGAAGTTGCTGGACGGCATGCTGGACATATGTGGGGTTCCTCCGGAAAAATTTAGGACCATCTGTTCCAGCATTGACAAGCTAGATAAGCTACCCCTGGACCAAGTGAAAAAAGAGATGGTATGTATATGTTTGCCATGATTTTTCGTATCCTTTTATTTTAATGTTGCTCACCACCATTCTGGCTCTTACACGACACTGAATTTTCTTTGTTTACTGTTATGTTTGATCGTACCTCCCATGCATTCCCTTCTCTCCAATCCTTGTTTTTAATATGTGAAGAGTAAAGATTTTTACTATGTGCCTAATGTACATACATTGTTCCTTCTGGAAAAAGAATTTGCATTCTATGTTTGATTATGAATACTTTTTGCTATTGTTTGCAGGTATACGAGAAGGGATTAAGCGTGGAGACAGCTGATAAGATTGGTGAATTTGTTATAGAGAAAGGACATCCTCTGGAGCTCTTATCAAAGCTTAAGCAAGATGGGAGCAAGTTCTTAGAAAATGCAGAATCAGTTATAGCATTGAATGAATTGGATATTTTGTTCAGAGCTCTTGACAAGTCTAAATGCATTGGCAAAGTGGTGTTTGACCTGAGTCTTGCTAGAGGACTTGATTATTATACCGGTGTGATATTTGAGGCAGTTTTCAAGGGGACTACACAGGTAATTTTGTACTGTAAAAGCTCCTAGACTCCCCTTCCCCCTCTTGCTTAAAATTTAATCCAGGGTTTTGTTATACAGTGATTGATGCTTTTCCTTCATTGTTTCATGTAGATCTATGAGTATGACTATTCCTGTTGAAGTTACTTCTTACTGCAGTTATTTCATCTGCCATTTTGTGATATTTGCTTGAATGGATTATGATGTCACCCAAATTGAAAGACTTCTGGTGATTGTCTTTAGTTTTATGTAGAATATTACTTTCCTGATCAAATACTTTGCTTAAGAGGCGGCTTATATAACTCCATGCTATAAGCTCCTTGGATCTTTGAAAGTTCTTTATTTTGTGTTTCAACAAAGTAATATTCTTGTATGTACTCCTAGGTTGGTTCAATTGCAGCTGGTGGACGCTATGACAACCTTATATCTATGTTTGGTGGAAAGCAAGTTCCAGCTGTAGGTGTGAGTCTAGGTATTGAGCGTGTGTACGCCATAATGGAGCAGCAGATCAAGGATGACGAAACTAAGGTAATAACAGGCAATCCTTCCTTTAAACACTTAGGGCCCGTTTGTTTTAAACTCCAGGAACGGAAACGGAATGGAAATGTATCTAGTCAACATATGCACCTTGTTCATGAATTTTTTTGGAATCATTCTTTGTGGTCTCATGCAAAATGCATTTGCTTCTCCTATTTTGTTCCCCTATAAGGTATCAAAAGTAATCAAAATTATACTCCAATTAGTTCAAACCAAAAGGAATGATTCCAAAAAAATTCATGAACAAGGAGATACGTGTGGACTAGATCCGTTTCCAGAGTTTTAAACAAACGGGCCCTAAGATTTTTAGTTGCTTTGTGATGCATTCTAATAGCAGAACCAATAACGGGCAATACAATACAATATGTAATAACTGTTGCAACATGAATCGGCAGGTGATACGCGGAAGTGAAACCCAGGTTTTGGTTAGTGTTCTCGGGGATGATCTATCTTTAGCTGCCGAACTGGCAGGCGAATTGTGGAGTGCTAAAATAAGCACAGAATTCATGGTGCACAAGAAGGTAATGAAGCACATAGATCGCGCAAAAGGTGATAAAATACCGTTGATGGTGATTGTTGGGGAGCAGGAAAGGAGCGAAGGGATAGTGAAAGTGAAGGATATAGAGATGAATAAAGAGGAAGCTGTCCCCAGAAACATGATGGTTGTGGAGGTGAAGAAGAGGCTGTCTACTGCTTAATTCTGCTCTTATATACACATCCTTGTCAAGTACTCGGATTAGGAAGGACAACGAGACTCGAATCCTGTCCTATTTATGGCTAAGCCGACTCTTCGACTAAATTTCCCCGAGTTCTTATGTTATATAGTTATAGTTAGGATTGAGCATTGTCCGGTTCGGTTCAATTTATGGACCGGACCGAAACCAACAGGTCCGGTCTTCGGTCTAAACAGTTTGGTCCACAATCAGTCTGGACCTATTCTAAAAAAAAGGCAAAACAATGCATACCGGAAATGTTCGGTATAGAATAGAACAATACCGCTTCAGGTCCGGACCTATAATTTTGTAAATATCACACCGGCTTTTCGGTCCATTTGGTCTGGTATCGGACCTAGACCGAATAAATCGGTCCATTTCCGGTCTGCATTGTTCCGGTCCCGGTCCGGACCTATCAACCGTCAATAGTACAAACGAACCATTCGGAAATTATGTTGAGCAGACGGACTATATTGTGTTCTTTCTTCACGAGAACATGCTTGCTTGTGATGATAGAGCACCAAATGATCTCTCTTGATTCAAATTATGAGTAAAAATTTTCGACTAAATTCTCCTAATATATGATAAGTACAAGGCTTATCATACCATAACATAATGCAGTGCCGTGGCAAACCCATCCTTATCCACTGTCACACATTTGCAAATCTTATAATTACACAAAATTACCATAATTATATATATTCTTTGAATCAATCATTCATTTTTTTCTTATAAGATATTTTTTTTAAATTTTTTTTGTCATTTTAATTTTTAATTATTTTAGTTGAGTTGAAGAATGATTTTCGAAATCTATCTTAGTTGAAGCCTGAAGGCTAGGTTTTCGTAATTTGCTCCTTTATTGATACTATGAGATTTTTTAACTTGAGTCAATCTATATGAATTTTGTAATTTTATATTTTTATGTAATATTTATTTCTAAAAAATCTTTTTGAAGATCTCTTATTTATAGGATTTACATTAAAGCAATTTATATAATGTATTTTTAAAATATATTTATGTTCTGTTTAAGGATTATATAAAAAATGGCGTGAAATACTGAATCACTTATTCGGGAAAATAAATTAAAAAGTAAAAAGCATATCTTTTGCATAAGTGTAAAACAGAAAAAAAAAAAAAAAAAAATTTCATCTTTATCAACAGAGTCAATCTATATTCTAGACGGGAGGATAGCGGTGAACTGAACTTGAGCAGAAATCTCGCCGTTCTATTTAATCTCGACTGTTGGGCTTTCTTCATTTTTATATAGCGATTCTGGGTAGCTTCCGTCATTGGATCCTTGTTCGTGAGTTTTCTTCTCATTCTCTAGGTCTCCATTTGTGCTCAACTCCTGATTACTTGGGGCTCTGATCATTGTTTAGAATTTGTCTCAATGTGTTTTCAGCATTCAATCTTGTTATACTGATCGGTTACGGTTTTGGGTCGTTTTTTCAATTGCATTTCTTTCCTCCATGGCTTCAAGCTTGTCGATGCTTCTTAAGCGGTTAAGGGTTTTCGTTTTGATGAAATATAAAGATTTGATTTTGTGATTTTTTTACGATTTTATTTCATTGTTAGCTTTCTGGGGATAAGTATAGATCAGTGAGGATATCTTTTTTCAAGTTTGTAATTATCTCTTCTCCTTTCTGGGGATAAGTATAGTTCACCTTCCTCTCGTGTGTTTGTATATAAAAACAGTTCAGTGCAATACATCTCGTGTACAATTCAGTAAACCTATTCCTCCTACATACGGGTCTTTATCATTTCTACTGCAATCATCAATTTGTGCTGGTTAATTTCTTCTATGTTGATTATCCAATTATTTTGTTTCTAAATTACCACATTTAGGAATATGCTTTTCATCTGTCTGATTCATCATGGTATATTGTTTATGTTGAAAGAATGAAATTAGGGTTAAACGTATTGCAATTGATTATCACATGATGAGTTTATTGTAACCTATGATGTGATACTTGTTTATTTTATCTTCTCTATCTGTTATTTGCTCATATACCATCTTTTATTCATCGTGAATTTTGCTTTCTTGTAGCAGGAATTTGAGGTGTAAAAGCCATGAGCGCCATGGGGCAGAAGATTTTGCTGTTTTTAGTTTGCTCTTGTCTAGTCTCTTCTATAGTGGTAAAATGAGTTCAATCTTCTGCAATATTCCTTATAATTACTTCTTTGCAGTGCTGATTGTGCCTTTGCTGTTTTCTGCTATGAACTAAATTTTCTCTGTTGTAGTATTCGGAGACTCCAGGCACTTGCCCGGCTGAAAGTGGATCTACATGCGGTGAAGGTGAATGGAAAGGGGAATTTTTCCCTGGAATTCCCAAGATCAAATATGAAGTAAGATGATTTCATGTTGCCATAGATAATGAGTACTACTTATTATGATTGCACATTTGTAATAAAGATGATGCTTTGATCCTTGAATTTTGTATATAGGGACCTAAAAGCAAGAACCCATTGTCATACAAGCATTATAATCCAGAAGAAAAGATTCTTGGAAAGAAAATGAAGGTTGGTTTGGTTTGGTTTTACCCTTTTGCTAGTTGGAAGGAGTTGTGCTCTTTGTTTTCATGTAGATTATTAACAGCCTTTTTCCTATAAAAAAAAAACTATAGGATTGGATGAGATTCAGTATTGCATTTTGGCACACATTCCGTGGGACCGGAGGCGATCCCTTTGGTGCTGCCACGAAATTCTGGCCATGGGAAGATGGTTCCAACTCAGTTGAAATGGCTAAGACAAGAAGTATGATTAGTTCAATTTTTTTTTTTTTTGCTATGCATTGCACTTTGTCATTTCAAGTGGACTGATATGTCCTTCTCTGATGCAGTGAAAGCAAACTTTGAGTTCCTTGATAAGCTTGGTGTTGAACTTTGGTGCTTCCATGACAGAGACATAGCTCCAGAAGGCAAAACCTTGGAGGTGAGCTGTTTTTTCCTTTTAGTATAACATAAGACACCTAAGCAACTGTTTTGGCTGATGAGGAAAATGGAGTCTTGTTAATCATATATTTGTTTTGTAATAGTTTACAGTAAATTTATACATTGGTGGTTCATTGATTCTATCTTATACATGTTTGAGTGCAGGAAACAAATAAAAACCTTGATGCAGTTGTGGAACTTGCAAAGGAGCTTCAGAAGGTATAACTTACTTATTTTTCTGTGGATGAACAGTTCTGCAATTTCGCAATTGCTCATTTTTTCTTATCAAGTATGTGACTTTGAAATGTAGGGTTCCAAGATTCATCCTCTGTGGGGAACTGCTCAATTGTTCATGCATCCTCGTTACATGCACGGTGCTGCTACAAGGTACTTATAGTATGAGCACCTATTTTTGTGGTTCATTGTGCAAATGTTGACGTTTGGAATTTTCTTGACAGCCCTGAGCTTGGTGTTTATGCTTATGGTGCCGCCCAAGTCAAGAAAGCAATGGAAGTAAGTAATCTTTTATATGTATGTTTGTGATCAACCTTAGGCTAAATAAACCAATCTAATCTACGGTGCAGGTCACGCATTACCTAGGCGGAGAGAACTATGTATTCTGGGGCGGTCGTGAGGGCTATCAATCTCTTTTGAACACTGATATGGAAAGAGAGCTTGATCATATGGTATAATATTTTCAAAAGAATTTAACAAATAGTTTACACATGCAGAGATTTAGTTATGTGATGTTTGATTTTCTGTTGGTAGGCTAGATTTCTTGAAGGCGCTCGGGATTATAAGAAAAAGATTGGATTCAAGGGTAACTATCAGTCAACATACCTTTTGTTGTTAAACTATATGTCTTTTCTTTGAAATAACAATGTCAATTCTGAACCGGCTCGTAATCCTTTCTTTCCAGGAACTTTGCTTATTGAACCTAAGCCTCAAGAACCTACCAAGCATCAGTATATTTAGACTTTCATCTTCCCATATTTACTTGAATTTCATATCAAATACTAGTAGCATTTGACAAATGCTATTGTTTCAGGTATGACTGGGATGCTGCTACAACGTCTAATTTCTTGCGGAAATATGGTCTCATTGGTAATCTCTCGTAGCATACTGTGATTTTTTTTAAAAGCTGTGTATGGACAATCTTTTGGGATTTCATATGCATTTGAATATTTCCTTACAGGTGACTTCAAGCTGAACATTGAATGCAACCATGCTACCTTGTCTGGTCATAGGTGTGCTAAATTCTCTTATAATTCTTACCCCCGTTTGGTTATAACTTCGGACATGGAAACGGAATGGAAATGAATCCAGTTCTTATGTTTACCTTATTTATGAATATTTTTTGGATCATTCTTTGTGGTTGCCTATAAATGTATTTGTTTCCCCATTTTGTTTCCCTATAGATTATCAAAACTAATCAAATTCTACTACAATTACTTTAAACCACAAGGAATGATTCCATAAAATTTCATAAATAAAGGTATACATATGGACTAGATTCGTTTACATTCCGTTTCCGTTTCTGGAGTTGGAATCAAACGGGCCCTTAATCTTCTATCTACCTATCGGAGCTCTCTAGTGATTCGTGTTTGTTTGTACTTCATTATCTCATAATGCGCTTGTTTCCAGCTGCCATCATGAGCTTGAGACTGCTAGAATTAACGGGATACTGGGTAACATTGACGCGAACACAGGAGACCCTCAAGTTGGTAAGCGGAAGCTGACATATTTGTTTCCTTACCTTAATAAGATGTAAAAAAAAATGTGTCCACACATCATATAACATGGATTATGCTGCAGGGTGGGATACTGATGAGTTCATGACTGACATACAAGAGGCCACTATGGTCATGCTCAGTGTGATTAAAAATGTAAGTTTTGATGAGCTTTAAGCGGCTTCCGCTTCTATTCCAAAGTATTCCCGAGCGGTCTACTTAACTATTATTTGCCCATTTAACAGGGAGGGTTAGCTCCTGGAGGATTCAACTTTGATGCCAAACTGTCAGTATCTTATCCCTTATAAAACACTCAACTCTCCAAAAGTATTTTTTGACTGGTCTAGTTAATATTGGCTAATGGGTTTACTTCAGGCGACGAGAGAGTACAGATGTGGAGGATTTGTTCATTGCCCATATTTCCGGCATGGATACTCTTGCTCGGGGTCTTCGTAACGCTGCAAATTTAGTTGAAGTGAGTTTTTTTTACCCTCAATCAGAAAATCTTCTGTGAGATCAAAATCCATAAATATTATTCTTCATTTTGTGAAAAAACAGGATGGATCATTGGGTGAGCTTGTAAAGAAGCGTTACCAAAGCTTTGACACAGAACTCGGCGCACAGATAGAGGTACAACTCAACCCAATCTCAACATTTTCATCGGTTATAATATCGTTCGACTTATAAAACATTGTTATTTGCAGGCGGGCAAGGCGGATTTCGAAATGCTGGAGAAGAAGGTAATGGAATGGGGCGAACCCAAGGTTGCATCAGCCAAGCAGGAGTTAGCAGAGATGATCTTTGCATCTGCTATATAAAATAGATTCAGTAAATAATCTCAGCAGTAGAATTCTGGTTTAGGTTTAATTCTGTGGTGGATGATATTTTATGATCATTTGAGCACTTTTTTTTTTGAATTAGTATTGAAGAATTTTATGCTATATGATACGATTAAGTCTCTGAATACAGCTCTTTACTCAGTGTGGTCATTTGTGTTGATTTCTGTTCTATTTAGATAAAATGCCATTGTAAGCAAATATTAGGGCTCTACCTTATCCTAAGGTGTAAGTGAAAAGATTTCAAGTTCACATTCATGGCTTTTTTGTTTAATATAAGGTTAAAGTGTTAAAGAATATATTTATGAAATAGAATATATGTTGCCCAAATCTTTGTTATATTTTATGGAATAGAATTCATTGGGTTTATATTCATATTGTGATATTTGGCTATTAATATGATTATGTAATGTGTTGAACGAAGTGTTATTTGTAATTTACCGAAGTAAATATTTTATTGACAAAATTTTGGAAGGGAAGAGTTGTATTTTGTTACAAATACTTATAGGCAAGATACACTTAATATGCATAAAAAAGGAGGAGTTTTGGACACACATGTAAGTTGTATACCACCAAAACTAAAAAAAGGATGGTTCGAGTACGTGTGAAATATCCTTAATATACGTAAACGAAGGTTTTGGGCATGTAAGTAATTTAACACCATAACCAAACGAAAAAATTCAAGGTGGCGCATGCTCGTAATCCTTCCACTGACAGGAGCGGGAGGTCATCGATGGTTCGAGGACCTGCGAAATATCCTTAATATATGTAAACGGAGACAACTCCTTGTTTAACACCGGGACGAAAAAAATGATGGTCCGAGGAACCGGCCAGCCGAGGCACCAATGGATCAAGGTGGCGCCGGCTCGTAATCCTTCCACTGACAGGAGCGGGAGGTCATCGATGGTTCGAGGAGCTGCGAAAGATCCTTAATATATGTAAACTTTTTTTTTTTGGTGTGAAAAATATTTAATATATGTAAACTGAAACAACTCCTAATATGTAAGCTGTTTAACAACTAAAGGAAAAAAATCTGACAAGGAGCGGGAGGTCATGGATGGTTCGAGGAGCTGCGAAAGATCCTTAATATATGTAAACGGAGACAACTCGTAATATGTAAGTTAAGTTGCTTGACAACTGAACGAAAAAAATGATGTAAACGGAGACAACTCGTAATATGTAAGTTAAGTTGCTTAACAACTGAACGAAAAAAATGGTGGTCCGAGGAACCGATCAGCCGAAGCACTAATGGATCAAGGTGGCGCTGGCTCGTAATCCTTCCACTGACAGGAGCGGGAGGTCATCGCTGCTCTGTGAAACCAGCCTGACGCGGTGCCCTCCTCTATAGGAACCGTGTGACCCAGAGCCTTCGCTCAAGTCACCCGGCTCAACTCCCTACTTGGAGAGGGCAAGCCAGCATACGCCACCACAGACCCGGCGTGGCTAACCAAGAACCAGTCCCACCATCTTAATGTCCCCACTCGGGTTACAAGCCCACGCTACTGAGCTCGACGGTATGAGGTGGAATTTGTGAATATATATACCACTCGTAAAAGCCATGGTTTCGTCGATGTGGGACAGAATTAGACTTTCTGATTTCTATAGGTAAAAGCCGGCAAAACAGAGTAACTGTGAGGGTGATTTCATGTGAAATACATGCACTGTGTATCTTAATTTAATGTGATATAGCAAATCTTTGGTGGGTTTTGTAGTTTATGATGGAGATTGAATAGAAAATTTCTGTTCATCCTCTCCAAATTTTCGTTTCTCAGAAGATGGGTATGGCTGTTCAAATGAGAGCACCAGCATCATCATTCATCAAGCTCCTCTTGCTCTCACTGTTTGATTCAGCAAATGGGTATGTTTAAGGCCTAATGATTCAGCAATTGTTTGATTCAAATCAAAATTTCCATTTTTCCGGCCTCGATTTTGAATCTGTTTTGTTATTGAAACCTATTTCATGGCATAACTGTGAGAGCAAAATGTATATGATTCTGAATACCAGTACAAACAATCACAGTGATTCTCAAATGGCTTAGTACTTCAGAATCTTCAGATTACTCATTCGAACATAAGCTAAAGCTTAAAGCTTCATTGTTGTTCACTAATTATAGATTGCAGTATAATATTATTTACAATATATAGTCAATTTAGTAAAGTTATTGCGATCCCTATGCTACATATGTTAGTAAAATTACAAAAACTACCCCTAAATGTTGATGTCACTATAATAGGACATATATTCAACTACACAAAACAACATGCTAAATGCTTTATACTGACTTTGCTAACTTAATTAAACTATGTCAGCTTGCCAATTTAATAAAACTCCCAATAATTTCTATAATGACTAATCCTAAAAAAAAAAATTTCAAAACTAATACTAATTTGCCTAAATAAAAAATATAAATAAATTAATACAAAAATTTGTATCTCATTAATAGTAAATTGATCAACACTATAATACTCCATGTGTGAGTTTCACCCGACATATGTCATTGGTCTATTCGAATTTGGAATTGATGTCATTTTATGAAAAAGTCGATAGATTTGTGATCGACTTTTGAAGACTCTAGTTGAAGTCCATATTTTAAGTGTTCACAATTATTCTTAGAACCCTCTTGTGCACTTTCTCAGATAACCTCATGGCTTATACCTCTATTGTAGTCATATGTCTCTGATTTCCTCTCCTTTTTTTCGGTTGTCCTCGTACCTCAAGATGTCTTGGTTTCATATTTTTAATGATTCAATTTCATTCTCGATCGTATTTCTTGGTAGGTAATCCCTCCACCGTTTTCACACTGACATTTTGAGCCACTAGAACCATCCGTCTACCGTTTCTTTCCTAGTGTTATTATGGTGAATAATTTTGGACAAGATTCAAAATTAATTTTTTTTTATTTTATTTAGGCTCTTAAATGGATTGTTAACAAAAAGCTTGAAAAGGGTTTGTGAGAGTCCCACCAACGACTTGTTTTCCCACAAATTTGTTTCTTGTCCCAAAACTTCAGAAGCGAAATTCGATTTGGGAGAGAGTTGCAGCTCTGCGAATCTCAGCAGAAGAGTTAAAGCTCTCTTCGAATCTTCCCAAAAGCACTCCTCTCTCCTTCCTCCAAGGCATCATTCATCTCTCTTCTCTACTCACACCTCTTCTGCTACAATTTGTTTTGTATTCATTCTTTGATTTTCTAATTTCGCAGGGGGAACGGAAAGGGTATACTGCTGCCAAGATCTGGAAACAGCTTTTAATTCCAATTCTATTGATACTCTGATCTGATCACAAGCTTCCCAAGATGGGTATAGTGTTTACTCGTCTCTTCTCTTCTCTCTTCGGCAGTAAGGAAGCTCGTATCCTCGTCCTCGGTCTCGATAATGCCGGCAAAACCACCATCCTTTGTATATCCACTCCCTTAGCTTTATTAGATCTGGATTTGTCGTACGTTTCCACCAATTTTTGTTTTTTTACTTATTTTTGGTTCCGCTTTCAGATCGGCTTCAGATGGGTGAAGTTGTTTCGACTATTCCAAGTTGGTATTCCGTCTAGTTTCTTTTGATTTATGGTTTGAGATGGATTGTTTTGTTTATTTGTTTTTATAATTTGAGAATGCAGCTATTGGATTCAATGTGGAGACCGTGCAGTATAAGAACATCAAGTTCCAAGTTTGGGATCTCGGTAACGGAATCTCTTCCTTTTCTTTGAATTTCGTATATGTTGTCCCTGGGAATTGTCTGGTTACGTAATTGAACCACACAACATGAAAAAGGAAAAAGAACTACCATACAGCAAGTTTATATTGACGGTGCAATATAAGAAGTATGCTGTAAACCTCAACTGTAATGCCCATTGTGATTCATTTATGTGTTTCATAGAATTTCATCTTCCTTGGCTTGGTTCATTTTGGATAAACTACTTTGCAAAGGGGATTATAATCTCTTGTTGATGGGTAGGTTTCTCTTGGGGATGCTGGGAACTGCAATTCCAGAGCTGCTAAGTGTGAATTTCTATATCCATTCTCTGATGAGTTTGTTTCAATTGCTAGCATAGTTTTATTACAATTTGAGCTTCTGATTTTAGCTGTCCAGACTGCTGCCATAGCATAGTGGAGTAGATATTGCCACCTTCTGTCATTCAGTTTGGGTTGCTGAATATAGAGACTCTCAGTTTGCACCGTACTGTGTTTGTTCTGAATAAAATATCCTAGAAGGATTAAAATGAAGAGCCCCTTTTTCTAAAATATGGTATGATTGATTGCTTCAAGCAAGCCTGAAGTCTGAGACTAATGTGACATCTTGTTGCGCTTGACATTTTAAACTAGGTGGAAGTTTTATTACAGTTGATTTGTTGTTTACTGTATTATGAGTATAGTTAAAATCTTCTAAACTTATAAAGATTGAGAAACGTAATCTATATGAATGAATGATTACGTGTTAGCTATGCACTTCTTGGGTTAATCAAATGAACCATCAAGATAATTGAGATATTATTTTTCATGTTGATGAGTTCGGTTTTTGTAAACAATCTCGTAAGTATAAAAGGGTATTATAATGTTCAAATAGTTGTTTTCGCCTTTCTTATAATCTATTGTTTGGTTGTATCGGTGCAGGTGGACAAACTAGCATAAGGTATCTTCTTTTATCCAAATTATCGGACGTTATAGCCTTTTATTTCTCTTAAGTTCTCTTGCATCTAATTTTCACATACACATTTATGGTTTGAATATGTACCCTGTGTGATTTCGTACCGGCATTTCTACTATTTTTAATAAAATCCACGACATTGTCAGTCTAATCTTCTTACCAAAAAATATATATCTCATTACATTCTTCATATTGAACTTTTTTTAAAATTGGAGTTACTATTGAAATGCTTCTGATTTCTCTTGTATTTTCAATTTAGAATGCTCTTCAAATAGGGCGTTGTTTACTTGTGCTAAATTACTAATAACAAACTGAAGCACATGTCTTAGCATTTTTACCTCAATTTTTCTTTGGTCAGACCATATTGGAGGTGCTATTTTCCAAATACTCAAGCTATAATCTATGTTGTTGACTCGAGTGATACTGACCGGCTTGCAATAGCCAAGGATGAATTTCATGCAATTTTGGAGGTAAGTGCTTCTTGTTTTTATGTTTATCTCAACATAATGTCTTCAGAAGAATTTGATTTTTTAGCTCTTATTTTAATTTTTGTATTGATCATAGATTCCTAGGATACCAGTGTAGATCTGGAAGAGGTCTTTCTGTTAATTTTAATTGTATATGTATATTTTTTGCTTAGAATAAATCAGAAACTAAAGGAATGACATATGTCCTGTTTCTCTGTCTCTGACCATGGTTACTCTAGCCATCCATTGATTAGATGCTACTATTGCATCAGCAGTCTCCCACTTTCTGTAAGCGGATAGAGTAATAAACTCCACTCAAGCCTGAAACATTATGTTACGGTTACATAGAGATTAGGAGCCCGACCCTAAAAAGTAACATTCCATAAACAAAAGTCACAAGTATAGAAATTGGAATAGAGGAGGAATGGATAGAAGGAGAGTGCTCTACACTATTCTGAGACATGTAGTTTTTAGAACCCAAAGGAGAAAACCTCCCCCATTGTGCCCTTTCCCTGCAATTATGATCTGCCGAGACTAGCTTGCATACCTGAAAAGCCTAAACTCTAGATTATTCACCCTGCACCATACTCCATAAGCAATTTCCTTCACTGGACTGATCCTTGATATGCTTGATGGTCTGCTTTGCTGCCAGTAATTTTTTGACTGAACATCCCTAAACTTCTTCATATCCATCATGCTGTCAGTAACCGGTCTAACATGCCTGTGTTAATCAATCATATTATATATATATATATACATATACACATATATCTTTGTACAAAATAGACGGCTAGTTCATATTTTTCCTCGTTTTTTCAGGAGGAAGAGCTGAAAGGTGCTGTTGTTCTCATTTTTGCTAATAAGCAGGTTAGTATCATGGTTGCATTATCATCCATCATAATTCATAACCATACTTGTGAGGTTAGTGAAGGTGAACTCCTGCTGGTTCTATCAGAAAACTGATGTCTTGAACAAGCTATATAACAGTTTGTTTGCTCCAAAATCTATTTACCATTACACCCTTTTCTAAGAATTGAACACAAGCTTAAGAGCTAATATTAAATTTAGCACCAGACCAACACCTTTTTCAGCAATATTTTTGAACGTAAGTCGTTTTCTTGTCACATAACGCACTATTTGGGGTGACTAAATTTGGTTGGCATCACGATGTGAAAAATTTGACCACACTTGCGGTTGCCTGTAACTTGAAAGAAGCCAGGCACTATAGAAATTCAAAATTTTGCCTAAAACCAGAAGGGTATATGTAGATCACAAATTTTGCTAAAAAACCGATATTCAAATCCTTTTGACTCACTTTAGATCAGTGGGACCCTAGTGCGACATCTTGCAATCCACCCAAAAATTGAAGGGTATATGTAGATCATAAATTTTTGCCAAAAACTGTTTTTTCTAGTCAGGATGAAATCCCCAATTTATTTTTGGTCAAAACAAGATGGGGAAGTAGTAAAAACTGGAATATCCTAGTTAAGTGATAAGAAGGCAGTCAATGTGTGCAATCAAAAGGCTAGTTATATCTCTTGTGTTCGATGAATCTATACATCAGTTACGGATTATGAGTTCTCCACAAGAATAGATGTTTAAACTGAATATGGGTTATGTTCAAAGTTAAGTCCTCTTATTATGAACTTGATGATTCTATTATGTATTTGATCTCTCTTCACATATTTCTTTTCTTCCTTTTTCTAAAAGCTTTCTGCATACTCTACTTCACTGATGATGACTGATGATGATACTGTGGTGCATTGACACATTGAATATGCAGGATCTTCCAGGAGCACTAGATGATGCTGCTGTGACGGAGGCTTTAGAATTGCACAAGATAAAGAGCCGTCAGTGGTCAATTTTCAAGACGTCTGCCACCAAAGGAGAAGGCCTGTTTGAGGGTTTAGACTGGTATAAAAGAAGCTTAGTCCCATACTATTTAGCCATTCAAGTTGAAGGCAAGGTTGTTTTTAACTTCAATGACTATTTTCCTAATCAGTAAATTTGCTAAAAACTGAATGCAGGTTGAGCAATACACTCAAGGCAAGTGGGTAAATTGTGGTTAAAGCAAATTTACTGAATTATACAGTTGAGGAATGAGAAAGAAGAAAGGAAACGCTAGGAATTGGATGAATTTTATAGTACCTTTGATTGCCTGTCAGCTAAGATGTGAGGATTCCTGTAAAACTGCTTCTCCATCTTAAGAGGTAACTACCCCTGATTAGTAGATTGTATGATTTTGGTCAAAAGTATAAAGGAATGTGGATATAACATTGACAATTTACGTAATCTTGAATGTCGAACGTCACTGTCCAGCCTTTGTCTGTTTCTATTGTCTGTTTCTTGAAGAAGAGTTCAGGAAGTTCTATAACTCATAAATCTTCCTGAATTCAAGAAAAAAATCTTAGTAGAAACAGCAGATGATCGACGTGGGCTTATACGGTTCAGAATAAGTTGGTTATCAATGGATAACCCGGGCCCGGGTTTGTGGGAGCATCCTATGGAGCCTCATTCAAGCAAACCCAGCAGCTACAATGTTGTGATTTTGAGTGCCAGATACAGATAAACTACATTCTATTGAGGGCCCGTTTGGTTCCAACTCCGAAAACGGAAACGGAATGGAAACGAATTTGGTTCATATGTATAACCTTATTCATGAAATTTTGTGGAATCATTCCTTGTGGATTAATGCAAAATGCACTTGTTTTCTCACATTTTGTTTCCCTATATGGTATCAAAAGTAATCAAATTCTACTCCAACATTTTCATTCCGTTTCCGATTCCGGAGTTAAAACCAAACGGGCTCTGAATCTCTCTGATCAAAATTCCGACCATATTGTTGGTGAGAAAAAAGGGTCTTCATTAGATTTCTGTCTTTATCAATTTGCTTAAGAAAGGTGATCATAATGTCATTCACGCGGCAAATTTGTTCGATCATTTGGCCAAAACGCATTCACACTTCACAGCAATGGGCTGCAATATCTTTGGCTATGGTCCCAAGGATAATGCTTGAAAATAACAACTCGTGATACATATTTTTTATCAAAGTATTTGGCATGATTGAAGATTTTAGCCGAGTAAATGTTACATCAAGTTTAGACTACTTTAGGCTATTTAGATATATGAAGGGTCACTAAAGAAAGTTAAACTTTAACTCAATATATCCGGTATTATATCAATTATAGTGAAATTTCTGATTATATACAGGGCATTTTTAACTTAATATACAGGGTATAATGGGTATAACGCAAAATTATACAGTTTAAATACATCATTCGAAAATTGAAATTTTTTGGATATAATCTGAAAAATATTAAGGTACAAGAACACCGAACACGGTATATAAATTTATAATTATATATAATTCATATATGTGTTTTGTCACATAAATAAATTAATAAATAATTCAAAAGAATCATAGTTTGGCAAGTTGATTGCAGTGGAACCACTCGATTTGACGAGGAGAGTTTCAAAATAGATGTAAAACTAGTGTATTGTCCGCACTTTGTGAGGGTTGAACCTTAATAATTATTTAATACTTAAAAATTTATATGTATATTTTTGTAAAATAAAAATCCGGAGAATGAAATTATAATCATTATTATGATTTTAATTCTCTTTTAAGTATTTTTCACTTCTAATTTATTATATTTTTAAATTAATTTGTTAAGATATGCTTGTTGGTTAAAAAAAATCTGTAAAAGTTTAAAAAATTATTTTTATAAAATATTGATTAAAATATTTTTTTAAAAAAAATTAAAATCAATATCCAATTTATTATTAACATTTAGAAATCACTTTTTAAAATAATTTTTTAGGCTTCGAGAAATATGACATTGACAAGTGACAATAGAGACTTTTGTTTTAATAGATATAAGGTAAGATAATTATAACACATATTAGGAAGAATACTTCTAAAAATCAAGATACACTTCTCGACAAATTTTTAAATCGATAAAAATAACACCAAGAGTGTCATAAGAATTACAAGACCACGTATTTTCACACATGAATACATAACAAAGAGCCTCGAAACTGAGATTCTTATTCTCAATCTTTCATATACCTCTTGCACGACTTGTACTATCTTCATAACTTTTTTCGTTCTTCCCTTACTTTTGTTAGCCATGAATATACTTCAAATGTGGAGTGAAAAAACTTGTGTTTTGTCGGCGCATTTGAACTACTCGTCCAAACTAAATGAATCAATCACATAATTGATTATTCTAAAAACATGTATAATCTAATCTTCACAAAAAAAATATAAATTATTAAATATAAAACTAGATATAATCATCTCGGCCTTCCATATTATTGTTTGTGGTACATAACCTTAGTCAATCTAAGGACTCGTTTGGAAGCATTAGGAATCATTCTCGGTAGCGGAATGATTTCGAACGAAATAAAAACTACGTTTGGTTAGAGGTATTTTAACACATGAAAGTAACCCCGTCATTTCCATTTTATTTTCTTACCCTTAACCAATTTCATTTTATTTCCATTCCACCGCTCCAACCAAACGGGCAAGTGGCACTAAAATTCTCCAACATAAAATCTATTTAGACTAAAAAAATGAAAGAAAAATATATTTTTACAAAGAGGGCAAGTGGGAACATCCTAGTTTATATATTACCAAACCATTCCTTCACTTGCTTTCATTTCTCCATCCTCTCTGTGGAGCTAAATCAACCGACAATAACAGAAAGAGAGGTTAGGGATGACTATCGAAGAGATAAACGTGAAACGGTTACCATCAAGGTGGGGGCTAGCCTCCAAGCCTTGCAATTCCGACCTCCAATTCTCCGACGAAACTCCAGCTACCAACCGCCATGCTCGCCTTTGGATGTCTGAGGTCTGCGAGCAGTACCCTGCCTCCTCCTGCGACCACGACATCCACTCTATCAATCCCCTCGCCGGCCGTCATTACCGTGTTCCTGTGGTTCCGTTTCTCGATTGCGTCTCTGCCTTCATCGTCCCCGACGACATTCTCCCTCCACCGTCCACAGCCGCCTCTGGTTTCATCCTCGATCCGTTCTCGGATTTCGGATATCCGAATAGCTTCGCGTTTCTCAAGCAGGAGGTTCCGGATGGTCAGATCTACGCCGCCGATAGCGTGGTTCCCACTCAGATGACGAATAACAACAATCTGAACAGTTGCGCACGGGACAATTGCTTTGCGGTCGAATTTTCTGCTCATTGCATTGAACAAAGCGTAATTCACTTCTCCTTTCGTTTCAATTTCAAATCAAAACAAAAGAAACCTAACTTTGATTTCCGATTGATTCTCCAGGTTTCGTCATCGGAAGTAGTAGTGCCAGATGGAAACTCGAATTGGATGTCAGAGGAGTCAAATAATTCACCGAGTAATGGAGCCTTTGCTGCCTCCGTGCAGCCATTGCCGCTCTCAGGGATAGATAGAGCGGCGAGAGTGATGAGGTACAGAGAGAAGAAGAAAAATCGGAATTTCGAGAAGAAAATCCGTTACGCTTCTAGAAAAGCTTACGCAGAGATGCGGCCGAGAATCAAAGGCAGGTTTGTCAAGCGCATCGGTTCGGACGGCAACACTGATTTCGAGGTGGATCTGATGTACACCTCCGGCATCCAAGAATTCACCGCTGATCATGGCGTCGTTCCACTTTTATAGAGCGATCAGGAAGTCATGGCGGACTGGATCCATTGGCAATTATTTAGCGTTTGATAGTTTGCAGGTTCCATTTTTGTACAATTGAGCGATTCGATTATGCACGATCGCTGCTCAGTGTGTGATTACTTTTCTGGTGTCGTTCAATAGCGTTTGTTAGGGGTGGGCATGGGACGGGACGGGATAGGGGTCGTCCCGCGTCCCGTCCCGCAAATTATTTGCGGGACGGGATTTAAGACATTTTTTCTTCGTCCCGCGCGGGCCCTGTCCCATGTGGGACGGGACGGGACGGGACAAATCCCGCGAAAACTACGCACCGATTATATTTTAATATGTATACTTGTTTTCTCTCGTGTTTAAAGACATAAATGATCGGAAAAAAAACTCGATACCGAATTATCGATTCATGACGCCTACATTAGTAGTTTATACATTGAAAACAAATTCAAGTTACATCAAAGTGTCTTACCGACTCACATTCAAAAAATAACAACAGATAATTTAATGAAAATTATATTTATTTAACTATCGATTACAATTGTGGTAATCCACAAATACAAGGACGATGAAACCGACTAGAGCAAGGGTGTCGATGGAACGGACCAGAGCAAGGCGGCAAACAGACTAAATCAAGGGAGATCAGAAACTCTAATATTTTAGATCCAACCGAATGAGTAGTAGA
>BSUD01000081.1:196742-217577 GCA_033239045.1 Fagopyrum esculentum | reverse complement strand
CCCGAACCCCCCCCCCCCCCACTCGGAAACCCTAATAACCAACCATACTATATCCCACCCCAATCACGCAGGCTCTTCATATACTGCACCGCCCATATCCAACCCTAGCACCTCTAAAGTTCCAAAATCCACTGATTCTTCTCAGTCACATGATCCAAATCCCCCTCCTAACTTTCATCCGAACCCGGCTTCAACCCCCAATCACGATCAAAATTCACAAAACTCCCCCATCCCTCCCTCCTCTTATACTCAAAACACCTCATTGATCGCAAGTGCTTTCAATGGCCCCAAAACAAATGTTTAAATGTTTATTCGGATATGTGCATGGAACATCCGGGGCCTCAATGACCCTACCAAACAAAAAGCCATCCAAAACCTTGCTAAGCAGCAATCAATCGATCTTTTCGCAATCCTTGAGACAAGACTACGTACGGACAATGAAAAAAGAATATCCAACCACCTCTTCCCATCCTGGAACCAGATTTCTAACTCCTCCTACGCACATAACTGCCGCATTTGGATTTGGTGGAATCCCGCCAAATTAAACCTCACAACCTCCATGATCACCGACCAACTCATCCACTGCCACATTACAAGCCCTCTACATAACCCGTCCCAGAATCCTTTTGCTGATATCTCCTTCATATACGCCCACAATGATCCTGACGATAGAGCGAGCCTCTGGAACTCTATCAGCACCTTGCATCTTCTCAACAACAACTGCCCTTGGGCCCTTTTAGGGGATTTTAATGTCACTTTATCCCCAGATGAGAAACTTTCGAGCAATCATCACAGCCTTTCACAACCATCCTGCGAGATTGCGACCTGTTTTGAACAAAATAATCTCTCGGATCTTCCCTACTCTGGATGCAAATACACGTGGTGCAATAAGCAGATCTCGTCTAGGATATGGAGCAAGCTTGATAGAATCATCTCCAACAACGCTTGGTCATCGGCCTTCCCTGGATCTTTGGCTTGTTTTGGCAATGCGGGGATTTCTGATCACTCCCCTGCGCTCCTTTTCACTGATAATGTGGAGACACGAAGAGCCTTTCCATTCAGATTTAATAACAGTTGGACCCTACATGAAGCTTTTGCTGATACTGTCAAGCGCGCCTGGGACATTGATATTGCTGGTAATCCAATGTACAGACTCACCAGAAAGCTTAAGGCCCTCAAACCGTTACTCAAAAAATTCCCCAGTGCCCGTATGGAGGACCTATATGCCGGAATTGCTGAAAACCAAAATCTGCTTGACATTGCCCAGACACAATTGCAGAGTAACCCTCTTAACTCAGATCTCCTTGAAACTGAGAATCGGCTTACCACTGCACTGAAAAACGGACATGCCTCCCTTCTCTCCGCCTTAGCCCAACTTTCCAAGGAAAAGTGGATCCGATATGGCGATCAATGCTCCTCCTTTTTCTTCAAGAGTATTAAGACTCGTCGATGTGCAAATCTCATAAACTCCATCCAATCTTCCAATGGGGATTCGATCCACGATTACGATGCCATCGGAAACACACTTGTCAACCACTTCACCAAAGCTCTTAACCACCAAAATTCAAGCCCAAACCTGGCCTTCCCTACTGTTGACCTTCCCTCCCTTAGCCTTGATGACATCGCTGTCCTCAATGCGCCTGTTTTGCCCGTTGAAATCAAGAAGGCGCTCTTCAGCATTGGGGATAACAAAGCCCCTGGTCCGGACGGGTTCACCTCCCATTTCTTCAAGAAGGCTTGGAGCACCATTCAACATGATTTCACTGGGGCTGTTCATGACTTCTTCATTAATAAAAGGATGCTCAAGCAGGTGAATCATACCTCCATTGCCCTTATTGCTAAGCGGGACGGTCCCTGCGCCCCTTCGGACTACAGACCTATATCCTGCTGCAATACGGTTTACAAGACCATCTCTAAGATTCTTGCGAGACGGATCAACCAAATCCTCCCAAACCTCATCAGTCTAAACCAAAGCGCCTTTGTTGCCAAAAGGTCTATCAAACATAATGTTCTATTATGCCAGGAATTGCTCCAAAAATACAACAGGAAACATATATCCCCTAGGGCTGCGATGAAGGTTGACATCTCTAAGGCCTTCGATACAGTGAACCACAACTTCATCCTCTTTTGCCTCGGTCAAATGGGCTTCCCGACCCCTTTCATTCAATTGATTCGAGAATGCATTACTACCCCCTCCTACTCCATCAATCTCAATGGTACCCTGATCGGGCACTTCACGGGCAATCGGGGTCTGAGACAGGGCTGCCCTCTCTCCCCTCCTCTCTTTGTTATCACCATGGAATTCCTCTCCAGGTTAATTTCTAAGAATACTGCTGATCCGAACTTCAATCATCACCCGAAATGCTCCCGCCCCATCATCACACACCTCGCTTTTGCTGATGATCTTCTTCTCCTTTGCCGAGGGGACCTCAAATCAATCACAATTCTCAAAGAAACCCTGGACGAGTTCGGTAAGTACTCTGGACTTGTCATCAACCCTTCGAAATCCCAAATCTTTACGGGCGGCATGACCTCTATTGAAACTGATGAGGCTACTCGTATTACCGGTATGAATCTTGGTTCCCTTCCTCCTGTACCTTGGTGTACCTATCGGGAGCCAACGTTTGAAAGTAATCGACTACTCACCCCTGATTCACAAAATTACCCGGCGTATTCATTCCTGGAATGCTAAATTTCTGTCCTATGCCGGACGTGCCCAGTTAATTAGATCCATACTCTTTGCGACTAGTCATTACTGGAGCTCGATGTTTGATATTCCGGCCAGTGTTATCAGTACCATCAACAGGCTCATCCGATCTTACTTCTGGGCTGGTACTGTCTCCAGTAAGCGTGCGCTTGTTGCTTGGGACACTATCTGCTCCCCTAAACTGAACGGTGGATTGGGTTTTCCGGACCTTGATATCAGGAACAAAGTGGCTCTTTCAAAACTCCTCTTCGAACTGGATCGGGATAGCCCTAATATCTGGGCGGAATGGGTCAGCAATCATCTCTTTAAAAATGGTGAGACTATTTGGAGCTGTTCCTCTAGGAACTCCCACAGCTCGTTCTGGAAGTCCCTTTTATCCCTTAGAGATGAGATTCCTTCATCTCCCCTGGGTCATCCGCGTGGCTCGATGATCTCCAACTCTGATGGATCTTTCTCAAATAAGAAGGCATACGGCATCTTCAAACCCTATCCTCCTGCTGATCCCCTCTCCCCATTCAAAGCCATTTGGCTCTCCTCCAATATCCCTAGAACTGCTTTCATTGCCTGGCTAGCGGGACATAACCGTCTCCCTACTCTCAATAAGCTCCTTAACTGGAACATGGTTATTGATGACACCTGCAGGCTTTGCTGCCTTGCTCCGGAAGATGGTGAGCATCTTTGGCACCATTGCAGTTACAGCACTACGGTCCTGGACATTATCTCTCGCTGGACCATGACCCCCCCCCCTACGCCCTACTCCAACTGCATCTGGAGTTGGCTTGCCGGTTGGTCCAGTCGCGAGCCGCTTCCGCTGGATCGCATCAGGATTGCTACCATCACTGCTTTCCTCTACCAAATCTGGAACGCCAGGAACAAAATGCTCTACTGCCACACCTTCATCAACCCAATCGACTGTGCAAATATGATCATAAGGAATGTGAAGCAGCACTTCAACCATAATTGGAAAGACAGAACGCGCCCCTCTCTCGACATGGCATTCAATCTCAACCTCAACCTCCCTTGATCCTGTCTTCTGTTTCATGGATTCATGGATTCTTACTTGGCATTATGCCCTCATAGCTCTCCCCTGATAATGCTCTTGTTTCCCCTACTGTAATCTGTACATTCTTATTCCTAATATAATTAACCTTTCAAAAAAAAAAAATAATATTAAAGCTTATTGTGGAGAGGAGGCGAGCACACAATCTTATATATATTATAAGAGTAGTATCTAAATCCTTGATTTTAATAATATTAAAGCTTATTGTGGAGAGGAGGCGAGCACACAATCTCATATATATTATAAGAGTAGTATCTAAATCCACGTGTCTCACAATGAGAACTCTAATGTCACGTGTCATTTTAGCAATTAATAACATCTCAAAAAAAATTTAATTAAAATTTTTAAATCTCAAGTCTTATTTTAAATCTTTAAATTCAGTAATTTCTCAAAAAAAATTACTAAAAATTTGACTCATATTTATCCTCAACCCATAAACTTTTTTAAATCTTTTTATTATTTAATTTAAATGTATATTTTTTTAATTGATGATATAAATTGATAATTTAATAAAAACGTACCTAAAATATTTTTTCAATTTTATTCAAAGAGTGTATTATAAGTTTTTTACGTTGGTTTTATCACATTATGTGTATTAAACTTTTTTGTTAAATTTACAGTGCATAAATATATCTATAATAGGTATTAAATTATATTCCGAACCCGGATAATACACTAATTTTATTTATAAATGAAGGATATGGATTCTTAAATAAGAGTAATTGAGTTTACAATAAGTGTAAGTGTTGAGTAATTTCCGACGCAGGTGAGCTTCTCCCTATGACGATTCCTGCCGCACCAAACCCTAGTTTGTCGCTTCCTTCCGCCATCGATCCAAAGGGTATTTTGCCACTTTCTATCCACGCAGACAATCATTCCCCACTCATTAATGATGGTGAAGATCCCAATGCTATCAATTCTGAATCTCCTATACCCATTAATGATGGGATTCCGGATCAGGCGGATAGTTCATGGAGTAGACTCCTCTTTGGAGGTAGTGCCTGACGTAGACTTCCGATTTTACCGTCGAATCTTGTGGAGACGGGCAAGATCAAAATTGATTTTCCTAATGGGCACGATGCAACTCCATCTATTACTGTCTCCCAGGATGTGGTACAGGTTCTTAACGCGCCATGGAGAAACTCCATTGTCATGAAGCTCTTGGGAAGAATGATTTCCTTTGCTGCTTTTGAAAAGACGCTCAGAATCCTCTGGAAGCCTAAGGGGGAATGGAATATTATTGACCTACCAAATGACTACTTTTTGGTGAGGTTTGAGTTGGAAACTGATATGCTTGACGCACTATCGAGCGGACCATGGAAGATGTTTGGCCATTACCTATTAATGGAACAATGGCAACCGTCATTCGACCCGATGACCTCAGTTATTTCACAGACAGGAGTTTGGGTCCGTATATCCGGCCTACCATTTTCCATGTATAATACTGAGGTGTTGAAAGCGATTGCTTCAGCAATAGGAGTGCCTCTCCGTATTGATGCAAAGACAATGAATATGGACCGAGGTAAGTTCGCGCGCATATGCGTTAGTATTGATCTCAACAGACCCCTAAAAGGGGATGTTTTTCTGAATGGGAAACGGCTCCTCCTTGAGTACGAGAACCTTCATGCAATATGCTTTGAATGTGGTTACTATGGTCACTCCAGAGACAGATGCGTGGTAGGATTAAGGAATCAGGCTGATAGGGAGGGGAGATTGGTGAATAAAAATGGAATGGCCCCACCGGAGGCGGAGGGTCGAATTGCTCAGGAGACTGCTTTGGCTGTTGATGTTCAAGGGCATGGGAAGACTCCTGCACAGTCTACAGAGGAGGCTGATATGGCTAAGGAACAGGTGGTTATTCAGGAGGACAGTAGCAGGGGCCCCTGGATGATAGTCCAAAGGCGCAAACCTCCCAAAAAAACCACGGAAGGAGGAGTAAAAAATAACATGGTTAAGGCTGCGAGATTTGAACATACGGGGTTTGACAGAACTAATGGCCAGTCCAGAAGTAATGGTAAGGAGAAGGTTGAAGGCATGTCCTCGATGTCCCAAAATCAGGTACCAGGAGCCAACTATGTGTCTAAGAACAATCTTAAAAAGAGGGCTAGGCAAGGTCAGAGATTAGGGCACCAACACGATACCGGTATAGGGAAAGGGGCCTCTACTAGTGGTATTCCTCTGGTGCCACAAGTCAAGATTCTACAAAAGCAAAAACCTACGGATATCGTGCTTACTGCAAATGATAAATCGGACGGGCAAGGCCCCAGTGTAGCTTCCCAGAAGGAGATTGTAGACTGCATGGAGTTGGAAGAGACTGCAGGGATTGGGTCATCTCAAGTATCCTGCGTTCCGGATTCACAAGCCTGTTAAGGTAGCTGGATCAAGTGTGACATAAGGTATCCAATGATAGGTATTTTTTGGAATTGCCGTGGAACGGTGAAACCGAGTTTCCGACGGTCTATGCGGTATATGATTAGGAAGTATAAGCCTTGGTTTGTTGCGCTGTTTGAAACTCACTGTTCAGGAGATATTGCTTCTAGAATTTGTGATAGTATGGGTTTTGATTCCTGTGAGAGAGTTGAGGCGGAAGGCCAAAGCGGAGGCATTTGGCTACTATGGGATAGTCTTTGGTGTCCGTTAAAGATTGTTGCGAAGAACAAACAATTTATACATGCAGTGGTTGGGGAAGGTTCAAATGCTTTCCACCTTATTCCTGTATATATTAGCCCGAATCCAGCCCGTAGAGGATCAGTCTGGGAGTCACTTTTGCAAATTACGAATGAGACTTTGGAACCTATCATCATGGGAGGAGATTTTAATTGTATTAAAAGTGTAGATGAAAGGCAGGGTGGGTCGGGTCGACTGTCTAGGGACTCGATTGGATTTGGCGAATGGCTTAACCAATCTCGACTTGTGGATTTGGGGTACCAAGGCGCTCCTTTCACCTGGGCTCGAGGTGATGTGGCCCAATCGAGGATTGCGAAGAGGTTAGATCGTATCCTTATGTCTGCTGATGGGAGACTTCAATGGCCGGAAGCGAGTGTTAGGCATCTTCCAAAGTTATCTTCGGACCATAACCCCCTACTTCTTACGTCAAATGTGATTGTTGAAGGCGATTATCGTCGGACACCATTTCGATTTCAAGCTGCCTGGATTTCACATCCTGATTTTCAGCAGATTATTAAGTCCACTTGGAGTAATATTGCACCCCTCCCTGGGTCTTTACAGAAGATTCAAACGGTTTTGAAGAAATGGAATAGGGAGGTTTTCGGGGACATTCTGTTACGGAAGGAAGCGTTAATTAAAAAGCTGGAAGAGGTGAGTGCTAACCTTGCTCTTTGCGCATCCGATCAGAGCCTAGCTGAGGAGAGGGATTTGCAGAAGCAACTGAGCGTTACATTTGAACAGGAGGAGCTTCTTTGGGCCCAAAAATCCCGTCAGGACTGGCTGGCCTATGGGGACAGAAACACACGATTTTTTCACCTTTCCACCATTGTTCGTAGACATCATAATAAAATTGAGGCGTTGAGAATGGAGGATGGCAGTTGGTGCTTGGACAAGGCGGTTTTGGAAAAACATGCAGTGGAATTCTTCAAGAGTTTGTATGGTCCTACGGATCTTCAACCTCTTGTCACCCTTCCGACGAGTGGATTCCCTACCCTTTCGGTCTTACAACTAGACCTTCTAAGCAGAACGTGTGATAAGGAGGAGATTCTTGCAGCTTTGAAATGTATGGGATCTCTAAGAGCGCCAGGTCCAGATGGTTTTCAGCCCATATTCTACAAGCAATGTTGGCCTACGGTTGGGGATTCAGTCATGAAATTTGTTATGGACTTCCTACGCACTGGTCACTTCATGCACGGTATCAATGAGACTCTGATTGTTTTGATAGGGAAAGTCGCCAAACCTGAGATGATTAACCATTTCCGTCCCATTAGCTTATGTAACGTTTGTTACAAAATTATTACTAAAATTCTTGCTTCTCGTCTCAAAACGATTATGGGGCATCTTATCTCCCCTATGCAATCGAGTTTTGTTCCTGGTCGAATGATCACATACAACATTGTGATTGTCCAGGAGGTTATTCATCATATGAAGAAGAAAAAGGGTAGGAAAGGGTATATGATTCTGAAATTGGATTTAGAGAAAGCGTATGACTTGTTGAGATGGGAGTTTGTGATCGAAACTTTGCAAGTTATTGGTTTCCCTCCTGCATGGATACAGTGGATAACAACATGCTTATCTACTGCATCTATGAAGCTCCTTTGGAATGGTGAATCGTCCTCTTCCTTCCCTATGACGAGGGGCCTTAGACAAGGAGATCCATTATCACCTTTTCTCTTTGTCCTTTGTTTGGAGCGACTTAGCCACATGATTGAACGAGCAGTTGAAAATGGCTCCTGGAAGCCGGTGAAGGTGTCTAGAGGGGGTCCGAGTATCTCTCACCTTCTGTTTGCAGATGATATCTTGTTATTTGCGGAAGCCTCGACTACTCAGATTACTGTGATAAAGAAAATTCTCGAAGATTTTTGTGGAGCATCGGGCCAGCGGGTTAGTCTCTCTAAATCACGTATTTTTGTCTCTAAGAACGTACAAGGGAATTTAGAGACTACTCTGAGTGGGATGTGTGGGGTTCCATGGACAAGGCACTTAGGGAAATATCTAGGTATTCCCCTTTTTCACAAGAGAGTATCCAGCGATAACTTTAGCAATCTTATTGAGAGAGTGTCGAGTCGACTTGCGGGTTGGAAGAGGGATTCTCTGAGCCTGTCGGGTAGGGTTACATTGGTAAAGTCAGTCCTTGCGGCTATACCAGTGTATCACATGAATACCGTACTGTTGCCTAAGGAATTACTGAGATCTTTAGACAAGTTGAGCAGGGGGTTTATTTGGGGAGACTCTGAAGGTAGCCGGAAGATCCATCTTATTAGTTGGGAGAGGGTTTGTCAGGAGAAAAGAGCTGGTGGTCTTGGCATTAGACAAGCGGCGGATATGAATCTGGCAACGCTGAGCAAGCTTGCTTGGAGATTGTTCAGTAGTAGAGAACAGCTTTGGGCGACAATCTTATTGAAAAGGTATAGGTTGCAAAGAGATGAGTGGCCGAGGTATATTGAAAACCGTAGAGGGTGTTCTTATATTTGGAAAGGTATTCAGGAGGTGTACAATAAAGTCATTGCTTCTCACATGGGCTGGAGTGTGAAGGATGGACGTAGGGCTCTACTTTGGACAGATACTTGGCTGGGTCAAGAGCCTCTGATAAACTATAGTGTATCACCCTTGGAATCTGGAGACGTGGCTTTAAAGGTTAGGGATGTTTGGAATTCGTTGAGGGGATGGGACTGGGCATATCTGTCAAGGAAACTTACCAATTTGGGGTCCCTTTTGATTGCTGCTATGTCTTTGGAGGAGAGTTTCGATGGAGGTGATACTGTGAGATGGCTTGGTACCCAAGATGGACAGTTCTCGATTGCTTCAGCCTATCGAAACATCACTAAGAATAGGAACATGCTCCAGGGTCGTGAGAGTTTGTTTTCGAAACTTTGGTCATTAAAGGTGACGGAGAGGAATCGGTATTTTATGTGGTTGGTGGCATGGGGAGTACCTTTAACCAACGCAGAGAGATATCGAAGACATATGGCGACCAGCTCGGCATGTCACAGATGCCCGAATGTTGATGAAACACTGCTTCATGTTCTGAGAGACTGTACCGTTGCAAAGGAGATTTGGCAACTCTTCATTCCAGTTCATCTACAAGATAACTTCTTTCTACTTGACTGGGATGCTTGGCTGACTGCTAATCTATGCTGGAATTCATATCGACATTCTACAGAAGGTTGGAGCGAAAAATTTGCGTGTGTGGTGTGGTGGATATGGAAGTGGCGGAACAACTGCGTCTTCTCGGAGAAAGAGGTGGTTTATAATAAGGCGGAGTTCCTGGAAGATAGGTTTAAGGAGAACGCTCATGCAGCAAATAGAGCAAAGCCTTCTCAGGCCATCCCACGTACTGAGCGGTTAATTTCTTGGAAGAAACCGGCTCCTGATTGGGTGAAGGTGAACGCAGATGGTGCAGTAAGAGGGTCGGAAGGATATGCAACGACTGGGGTTGTAATCCGAAATAGTGATGGTGAGTGGGTTCAAGGAGCTGTGGTAAATTTGGGGTGCACTACGGTACCGGCAGCTGAGCTATGGGGAGTCATACACGGCCTTGATCTTGCTTGGAAGGGTGGTCATAGAAGAGTTTACATGGAGGTTGATTCTATGACGGCTATCAATTTTATTAACAAAGGGGTGAGCATCTTACATCCTTTGTCGAGCCTGGTGATTCGATGCCAAGGCTTTCTTTCCCGGGATTGGTCTCTTGATCTCGGTCATGTGTTTAGAGAAGGTAATAGGGTCGCAGATTCGTTAGCGGATCTTGCGTTTTCTTATGAGGTTGGGTTACATGTGCTTGAAACCCCTCCTTCTTGTGTTTTTTCTTTATTATTGGACGATATTAGGGGGGGCTAATCTTCCCAGAATGTCGCGTTTGCAGTTCCATGTTCCGTAAATTTTTCTAATAAATGGAGTCGCTGACTCCTTGTTCACCAAAAAAAAAAAAAAGTGTAAGTGTTGAATGCACAATACATATCTAAACTAAGTTGATATTTTGGGAATCTAATATATAATATTGGAGCCTTTATGATTATTTTTTTGCTAATTAGTTGAATACCTAACACAAATTATTCTTGGAACCTTGTGATTACGTATTTGTGCTAAAGTCAAATATTAATCTTCTCCATTAATTCCCTATCCATTTAATATGTGACTAATTAAACTATATAATTAGGGTCGTTTGATATCTATATCTTAATTAAAGGTATGGGTATGGGTGTCACCGATACGCATATCTATATTTGGTATTTGAGGGTATCGGTATCAAAATGATAAACTGATACGTGAATATCCTCATTTTGATATACCAATTTTTTTTTGATGGTATCAACTTTCTTCTATCGATATTTCTTCTCCTTCCCTTCTCCTTCCTTTCTCTCGAAATTCCTTCTCCTTCCTCCTGCCGCCGCCAACCCGAACCCCACCACTGAGCCTGCTACTTCTCTCGACCGGAGCAAGGGCCGCCGAGCCTGTTGTTTAATAGTCGTTTTGTGAGGGAATTGAAACAATTGTTTCAAATGCCTTGGGGGCTGTTTGAATCGATCGTCCATGTTCTGACCTAATTGATCATCCTTCCTTAGTTCCTTGTCCCTCGTGTCCTGGCCTAATATAGCATGTGTTGATTAGTCGTCGTTGTTCCTATCCTAACCTAATCTTACAATTGGGGCTATTTGATACCCATATCCTCATACCAAACAGGGATATCAGTGATATATGATATCATACCTTGATATTCATATCTCATACTCATACCCGATACCTTTAATCGATATATCGATATCAACGACCCCTAACTTACAATTATAATTACTTGTTATAATTCGTAGGCTTACGTTGCATGAATGCATGCTTAAACCGTAGTTAATTACCCATCAAGATTTAAAATTACATTCTTAATCAAGTCAATAATAGTTTTCTTTCTTATAATAAAATATGAATATATTTAACGACTTAACGTAATGGGTTTGTTACACAAAACATTGAAAATGATATTTTAAAAAAAATACAATTTGACTTTTCTTTTCTAGGTTGACATTTAAAACCATTCAAGAAGAGATTGCGACAGCGATTAGTTCAGCAACTACGTACCTTTTTATAATCTTAATCTCATTTTAATTTCCTAAAGTTTTTACGTAAAATTATAAAGTGCATGGCTTGATAATGACATATATAATATTAATAATAATTACTCACGTAAACAAATCGGGAGAATCCGAGTATAATATATCAAGTCGGTGAGTTGTTTCTCTTATTATCGATTGAACGTTTTAGAAAGTAAACTTATTGAACTTATGTGTTGGATTTGATCTAACGCGTGCTCGTATACACTAATACACATACCGCGATTTGCGGTTCAATGGACTTTGTCATGGTAACAGAGCAACTATCCTCTAATCGGCACATCGATCTTAACATGTAGGTCCGTTCAGTGCCAACTAAGTCTGTAATTCGTATATAAGGTCGGTGGCTACTCGTTCTATTGTCAAGCTTATGTGTTGATTTTTGACATAACATGCATACACCCCGCTTTACAGTCCAATGAACTTTATCACGATATTAGAGTGATCAGTCTCTAATCGGCACACCGATCCTAACACGTGGGTTAACTATAAAGAGAATCAGATGCTAGACCGTTTGTCCAAGTGTAGACCAGGTTTGCACCTAGTATATAAGGTCGGTGCATACTTCATCTACACAACCTAAGTTTATGGGTTGAACTTAAACGAATTGCGTTCGTATGCACACGATTTATAAATGCAGTATATGATTAATAAAGATATATTAATTACAGCATAATTGTACGTACCATAAACAAGATTAATTAAAATGCAAGAACATGATTGGATCATTGAAGATATACAGCAACATAAGCTTGGCTTTCTTGGGCACTTACTGTTTGTTTGTGAGTTCGACATGGCATCTATGTCAACTACTGTGACGAATAAGAGACCTTTTTACTTGGATAATTTAGATTTCTTTTCGTCAACAAAGTTTGAATGCCAAGTGTCAAGATGTTTGCTTAATATTATTTTAGTTTCTACTACAATATTTGTATTAATGTAATCAAGATGTATTATTATATGTATTTGACATTGGTTATGGTCCTTATGGAGCTAGATGAAATTTTTACAACAAATATATATATATAATTTTAAATATTTTTTTCACATACATTTTAACAAATTATGTTATTACTTTTTATTTTTCATAAATGTATTATAATCTAAAACTTTATTTTTATACACCATAAGATGTTATTATTTTACAAATGATGAATAATAGTATATGATTACTAAAACATTAATTATTGTACAAACTTTATATTAAATTTGTGAGTAATACAAATAATATTCTATAATTATTAAAATATAGAAATTTTTAAAATTAAAATTAAAATAATATCACACCCGTACATAACGCGGATATTACAATACTAGTTATTAATAAATAGGACGTGTGATAAGATACAGTGATCATAGTTTGAGGTATATAACACGGTATATTATATTTTGATTTCGAAATTTATCTTATCTTCTTTGACTATATTGAAAGATTGTGTGTAAGTTTTTATCGCAAACTATTAATATTCATTTCATCAACATAAACATAAACATAAACATTTATGTTATATGGCTCATAATAAATAAAGTCGCATATCTAGCATATAAATTCGACCAGTAAGTTGCTCGTTCTATTCTACCAAAAAAAAAAAAAGTTGCTCGCTCTATTACCAATTGTCATTGAGTTTATATGTTAGGTTCATATCTAATCTGTTTGAGCATGTGAAGAAACCCTCAAATTAAGCTAACCCGTCGTAATTTTACAGTTCAGACGCGTTTTGACGGATTAGTTTAAAACAACCTTGAGGATGGCGATTTAGCAAAGTACTTAATGTATATGATCTTTTGGTATTCTAATTCATGGGTCCAAGTTAAACATCAATCATTTGATTGCATATGCTTAGTTAATTAAACTGCATGCTTATCTTGTATATGAAGAAGACAATATCCTTACCGGCTCCCACCTTTAAATCCTTTCAAGGTTGGTCTTTGCTCATAATATGTAAGAGATTCTATGGAAGAGAAGGACAAACACAAGGAGTTTACTTCTTCCTAAATATAACAACACTTTAATGTATTACTTCATTTTTTTTGTTCATCAACATGTATAGGATAATTACAATATGAGAGGCTAAAGACAATGCATCTACTGTATGAATTCCGTGGCTAATTTTTTTATTGTCAATCGATTTCAAATGGAACTTTGTGATATTTATATGAATTTAATGTGCGAAACCTGAAATTGTATATAGCGAAACGAAAAAAGAGATATGCCCGTAATTATTAAAAAAAAGGACAAATCTTATGTTCTAAACCTTTTAGAAAATATCTTAGTTTGTAAATATAGCCCTAATCTTATTTTTTTGGAAATGGGATATCAAGAAGGAGAAATATGGTCGAAATAAAAAAAAAGGTTTTTATAATTCATTATTGTTGATATACTAAAAAATATAATCAAATCAAGGTGTTTCAAAAAACAGAAACTAATTAGGATGGGATATGCATCGTAATTAAGTTGTTTTTCTTTCGAAAACTCATGTTATCTAATATGGAAGAGAACGATAATTCAACAAATAAGAAAGAAAAAGGACACGCGGATTTATATATAGTACGTGATTCACCAATTTTGACTATGTTCGCCTAAAGAATATTGAGGGATTTCGGATTACGGATGAAACTAGAAATTCGAAGGTATGATTTTAAAGATACAAGAAATAATATATATAGTATTGAAACCTAAAGATAATACTTGACGACCAAATATCATACTAAGCAGAAATAATAAAGGATCAAACATATGATAGATGGTCCAAACTACGCACATAGACCCCAATATCGTTTGCGTTGGGAGCGTCTCCACCCCATACGCTAGACGAGGGGGGTAAAGTACCCCCAACCCCATACTCGCTGACTTGACAATGAGACCCCATTCCGAACCCGAAAGAACTCAATCCCGAACACCAGGCAAAAAAACCGAAATCTCCTAATTAAAATTTTAAGTGTCACATTCAATACATTTCAACCATTTCTAATCCATAACTTTCAAATTTCTTTACAAATAATTGGATGGTATATTCAATTTGGGCAATTGATTTGACAACATGTTTATAGACTTTTAGTAATGATTTTCATTGCTCTTAAATTTTGCTTTATCCTTTTTGTGTGATAATATAAATAAATTGCAAGTGCAAGACCCTTTGGTTGGTCACCAAAGAGCTGCAATAGTGTTCTTGCCCTAAATCCAAAGATAATTCAAGAAAGTATACCCAATTCACTAAAAAGAATAGGTAATTAAGATTCATAAATGGTTAATTTTCTCATAAACAATCTTAAATTCATAACATGGCTTCAATTATATCATATTTGCGTACGTAGCTATCACGGCAAATTAAATATTTACTCAGTAATCACGCCATTTTTTACTATGATGGTAAATTAGTAAATTAGGATTTCGGGTCATATTTTGCTTGTTTACTTTAAGTTCTCTATCATTTTTATAGTATTATTCAAATATAATTGATTTTCATCTTTTTGGGTTTGTTTTTGTTAATTAATTTTGTCGGGTCGGTCAATATATGGTCGGATGGTAAAAAAAATAAAAAGTTCTTATAACGAAAAATAACAATTGTTTAAATATAATAGAATTTGCTTGACTAAAAGTTGTTTATATTTCAGAAAAAAAAAATAAATGTATTTGAATTTTTTTTTTCCTATTTGACTAGTCGACACTAGCCGGTCAAGGATCGTCCTTGACCAATCATTCAAGCCTTTAGGGTACAAATTTTTATGTCAACGAGGTTTTTCGTCTTCAATATACAACTTAACGATATGTTATTTTCGATAAAAAAAAATATATCTATCAAGCACTTGAGCTAAAAATAATATTGATATGATTACCGAACTGATTTCGGATCGAGGTATTTTGGGTTTCTGGTTATTTTGTACCAATATATTTAGACATAATTGAGTTTGTGACATTTTAAGTTCGAGTTATTTTTTCCTTCGATTTAAATCGATTTTCATCACCTTAAAATTGGTGTCACATATTCTTTCCTTTTTTTCCATTTGCGGTTATCAATCCGATTTGGATCGTATCGTTTTTTAGTCGGGTCGGTTTTCGGTAGTTATATATACGAAGCTATACAATTATGTATGTCCCAAAGATTTTAAAATAACTATATCATAAAATGTAATTGAAAGATAACTAATCCAATCAAAGGGAAGCTAGTTAGCTACAGTCTAGATAAAACCCTAATCGTACGGCGATAAATTGAAGAATATTTTTTTAAAAAAAAAGGGTTGAATAGGGGAGGCAAATTAGAACATATTTTGTCCATTATTTATTTTTTTTCAACCTATAAAACCATGGTCTTCTCCCATTACAAATTCATATCCAAGTGATCTCATCACAACAAAAACACTTTCCTCTTTCACAAACCCTTTCTTTCACATCATCTCCTTTCCGAATCGACGAAAAAACCGAAAAAAATGGGAAGAGCACCATGCTGTGACAAGGCAAATGTGAAGAAAGGACCATGGTCACCTGAAGAAGATGAAAAGCTCAAAGCTTACATTGACAAGTATGGCACTGGAGGCAATTGGATTGCTCTTCCTCAGAAAGTCGGTATGTTAATCAAACCGAAATCGAGTTTTTATTACATTAATCAATGAAATTCTAGATCTGTTTCTTGATTTCTGCTGATTTTGTTAGGGCTTAAGAGATGTGGAAAGAGTTGCAGACTGAGATGGTTGAATTACTTGAGACCCAATATCAAACATGGAGATTTTACTGAAGAAGAAGATAACACCATACTTAGTCTCTATATCAGCATAGGAAGCAGGTAATTAACTAAGTATCTGTATTACTGTATATGATCTTAAATGTTCAGCTCGTGTTTCTAGGGTTAGCTAGCTTGTAAATTAAGATAGAACAAGAAGAACTGTACAAAAATGGCCAATGAGAAAGAATCTGTCTGAGATAAAATATAAAATAAAAATCATCAGTAGTTAGTCATACATCGGTAGCCTAAATTTTCTCTTGTCTTTTCTCATTGTCTTGGGATAATGTATGCATATATTATATGATGTAATAGTTTATATGAATATAAACTATATTCTGTGGGTTAAGTAACTATATATGTGAAAAAATATGTAATTACAGTTTGTTCATCTTTTGTAGATTGTGTAACACTGTAACTAGATAGATGCATTTAGGGTTTGGTAGATGAATGTTTACTAAGGAAACCCTAATCACATAATCTCGACTTCCTACTTGTATTTCGTGGTGATAGATAATAGGGTTAGGTTTAAATGAAAACACTCTTAATGTAAAAAAGTATAAAATAAAAAAACTATTCACGTCAACGAAATGGTAAAAATCAAATAAAAAAAAAGGTACAACAAGTATACTTCTCATCTGAACGCCGTTCAGGTGAGAAGGATACTTGTTTGTTCAGTGAACGGTCATGTATAAGTATACGTAGAGAGTAGGTCAAGTTCTTCTACATATATATTATTTTGATTAACTTGTTTGTTCTTGTGTATTAGGTGGTCTATTATTGCGGCTCAATTGCCGGGGAGGACGGATAATGATATCAAGAACTACTGGAACACGAAGCTGAAGAAGAAGTTGTTGGGAAGACGAAAGCAACCTAAAATCGGTGGGGGAGGAGAATCGTCTTCAAAGGAGGGAGACGAGGGTCCATCGTACACACCCACGCTAAGCAACTCGGCTCTAGAGAGGCTTCAACTTCATATGCAACTCCAAAACCTTCAAAACCCACTCTCTTCCAACAACAACAACCCTACCCTTTGGCCCAAATTGCACCCTCTCCAAGAGAAAATGATTCATAACCTTCAATCTTCCTTTGAAAAAATCACAACCAATGCAAGCCTTATTGAGCAATTTGTGTCTCTAAACCCTAGTGATTACAACCCTAACTCAATCCAAGGTAATAAACCCGAATTTTACGAGCAAGCCAAGAATGATATTATCCGAGTGGAAGAGGTGGAAAACTCGTTTAACGAATCAACATTATCCGATAACTCAATGGGATTCAACAATGGTGTCGAGATCCATACGAGTTCAGAGATCAATGATAAGGTAGCAATGAATTGGTGGAGCAATGATCAGTTTAACTTAATGCCATGGAGTTCATTTGCATCTTCCCTACAACCCTCCTCGGATGTCGTCTCCCATCACTCCGACTTGCAGGATTTCCCGCTAGGTTATTGATTCGAATAGCAAGGTCGTACGATACATAGCGAGGCATATATGTGACATGTAATGTTGATCAATAATGCCTATATCGGCTTCTACCCTAGCTAGCTAGGTTGCTTGAATGTATAATATATGTGTATGTATAAGGGAAATGCTATGAGCACTGCAGTGCAAATAGCAAATCTGGTGTACAAATGCTGGTTTTCATAAGAACAGGTGAAATAATTTTGTGAAAGTAAATTTTCTCATGATTTTTTCAGTAAAAGATCAACTACACCATCAGAGTTAAACAATACTCACTTCAAACAAGTAATCGAAAGCAATACTAGTAGTAATGATCGAAGAATCTCTTTTTCAAGTAGTATTGACATCTAAACACCAGACTTGATAAAGAACGATAACAAAGAATTGTTTGTTTTCAGAAAAATGGTTACCATATGATAATCCGTTTTCAGAATCACAGACCTATAGCACTTCCCATAATTCAGCCATAGGAATTGTGCACGTCCCAAGATTAACAACGAATCCTCGCTATAATCCCTCGGTTGTTCTCAAGATTGTAGGTCTTAAGTATCGACGTTTTCGTGTAGTTAGCGATATTGAAAAAAATTAGCAAAATCAACACAAAGTGTGATTGAATGAGATAAAGTTGAACCAAATTGTTCTTAATTAGCAAAGTATAAGCTTAACAAATGATCCTCAAAAAAATGAGTTACAAAGTGTATATGGGAAAAAATAAACAAGGGAAGAAGATGGATTTTTGCCTGTACTCGTGCAAAATTTTGTCACTTACAATTATTCTCATTACTTAGTCAATTTCAACGCTTCCACACTCTGAAGACCTTAAACCACTTCTTCCATGACTTTTGATTTCCTTGAGAACCATTTTGTGATCCCTTGTCCTTCTTGTTATCCTTGTTGTCATCGTTCTTTGAAGTGCCCATCACAATCCCAGCTAGCTTCTCTATGTCCTTGATTGAGCTTCCGTCGGGGCTCTTCGCGGCTTCCTCCGCTTTCTTCTTCAAGGCTTGAATGCTCTCTATAATCGTCTTTCCTTCTTCCTCTTCCTTCTTCATTACTCTTGTGATGGCTTTCTCTACACCCTCTTTGGTGAGCTTGTTGTCATTCTCCTTCTCCACTCGAACTCCGATTTTCCATACATTATCGACAAACCTACTATTAAGAAATTGGTCATGTAAGATCGGCATGCACACCATGGGCACGCCGTGGACAATGCTCTCAAGCACCGAGTTCCATCCACAATGTGTCACGAATGCCCCTATAGATGGGTGCCCCAACACCTTGTTCTGGGGCGCCCATAAAACAATCTTGTTTCCTTTCTCTACCATACTTTTCGTGAAACCTTCGGGGAGAAAGTCTTGGACCTCTTTCCTTAAAGATAATAGGAATGGGGAGCCGTTCGACTCCAATGCTTCGGCTAGGGCTATGATGTCGTCTTTCGAAGGAGTCGAGAGGGTTCCGAAACTAATGTAGATGACGGAAGAAGGATGTTCCTTATGGTTGTCAAGCCATCCAATGCAATCATGCTCGTCGGAAATGCTAGTGTCTTGTGGAATTGTTAAGGGGAAAGGACCGGTGTTGAGGAGCTCCGGGAGCTTCGAGTGTAAATCATGGTTGATCATGGGGTCGAGTTCTTGGAAGGAGTTAATGGAGATTGCATTGGCTTTCGGCATGTTGAGGCCGACATTGTGAAGCATTTGACACCTTGGAGAATCTAGGTCTCCACCCACTATTCCGTGTGGCAGGTCTCCGGCACGTACGCTCGAGAATCCCGGGATCAGATCGGCCGATTCTTGCTCTTTGCCTTCTATACCTTTTGGTTTGTAAACATGTAAATGAATATATAAAAGACAACTATACGTGTTAGTTCATGTCACATGATAGGTGCAATTACCCTAAATTTTGACATATACTACGATAATCGCGTTCAAACACGGAAGTGCGTTAGATCCGTGTTAAAAAAGCAAAATAATCCACCTTTCGTGAAATTCTAACGGGAGAGTTTCATTGCATGTGCACGTTAAACCCGGATCTAAAACATAAGGTTAACGAGGCCACATACTAAACCAAATAGCAATAGGAGTAGCTCGTCAACCTTAAAGGCAACCGTCCGGCAACCATTTGAACTATCATTGTCCATAATCACTTTGATACCATGTAAATTCGAAATCATAAGCATGATATAAATGTAGAGAACATAGATTACCTTCGATGCCAAATTTGGTTCTAAAGAGATCCGAAGAAACATGGGCAGAAAGAGAGGCAGGGCCAGCAGTCCAGAAAGGAAGCCATGGCACACTCTTCTCCTCGGCAAAATCACGGCTAAACCAAACGAAAGCATCGGACAACACACAAGCAATCTCAGCTCCGACCTTCGATTCCGCCTCCAACATGCTCTTCTTCAGTGCCTCCGGCGCTTTCTGCAAGTACCGATCAACTTCATTGGCCTCGTTTCCCTCTTCTGTGATCTCCACGTTATATGGCTGGATCTTCTCCGATCCGCCATCGGCAAACAAGGTGGCGTTGGAGGAGGTGCTGCTGAAGAATGAGAAGACGACGGAGACATCAGCCGGAGCTGAGTCAGCGATTCGCCGGACGAGGTGGAGAAGGGAAGCTGGGTGTGTCCCGAATGGGAATGCGCATACACCCACGTGACGCTTCATCGGAGTGGGTTCATCGGCGGTGGTGGAGGTTGCGGCGGCGGTGGTGGTGGTGGCAGCGGCGGCGGCGGCGTCTGTGGAATCTGTCATTTTTTTTGTTTGTTTTCAGAGTGTGAATGTTTGGTGTTTGTATTTGTTGTGGATTGTTTGTTAATTTGAGAGTTGATTTAGCTACAAGGAAGGAATTTGATTGATGGGGAGAGTAGATTTTGATGGGTTGATTGTCTGGTTTTGCGTATTGATCGGAAAACATTAGATGTCTTGCGACCAATTTTCCAAGAGTTTAGGGTCTGATGTTCAAAATCATTCATTTTTTTAAGGGAAATTAAAAGGAATTTATATTCATTAACTAGCTTTTACCTTGGTTTAAAGTTTAAGAGATAAATATAATAATTTATTGAACACTCTTCCATGTATTTTATTAATTATTTTGAATAAATATAAAAATTGTATTA
>BSUD01000081.1:177066-196499 GCA_033239045.1 Fagopyrum esculentum | reverse complement strand
GTACTTATTATTTAATAAACTAATTATATATTTATATGTTAAGGTTAGAATATTTATAGGTTAAAGTTAAAATATAAAATTATCTAATTATTTTATAAATAAAATTGAAAATATATTAAAGATATCTTACAAAAATACGTAGAAGATTGTAAAAAGATTAAAAATAGCAATATTATCTATTAGTTAAATAGTAAAAATTTTATAAAAAAATAATAAAAAAAAAAAACATGTATACTGAAGTTAACCTGTGACTGACATAATTATATTTTGATTCAATATAAGCAAATAAATAGAGTAGATAGCGGAATATCATGTATACGGTTCATGAGGTAAATCTAACGTACCTCTTTTCCCTTTTGGGCTTTCGGGCAGTTAAATCTCAGTGGGCCCAAACACCTAATGGGCCAGAATTGGGCTAGGCCCAAAACGAAGAGCTAAGATATGAATGTCAGATTGTCAGGACTCAAGAGGCCGGAATAACAACAACATGGCTCATATTAGAGCTGAATAAGCTGATCAAGTCCGGACAATACGTCTGAAAAAACGGGCCGACATGAACATGGGATAAAAATCAGGCGGACCGAAAAACCTGGTCCGTACATCCGAACAGGTCTGATCCGATCAAGTCATAAAGCCCGGATGTGTTGTTTGTCCGGTCCGGAGTTTAATCTTTTTACAATCTTTTTTCGGTTTCGATTCATATTCGGTTTCGATTAATCTTTTTACAATCTTCTACTTATTAAAAATAATTTTGATATATTTATTTACTAATCAAAGGATAAATTATATGTCAAAGGTTTAAAAAAAATCAAATTTCCTCTTACAGGAGCACATCTTCCTTCCCTTATCCCGCCTTTTGTCGTCACCAACCGGGATAGCTACCGCCGACCGGAGCAAGGAACTGTCACCGTTGTTGTCCCCTTCACGTGAGGCCACCATCGCCTTGTGTTGCTACTACCCTGCTCAGCCGCCTGTGCTCGTCCCTCTTCATGCCATATCTGATACTCATATATCTTGATAACAAATATCCCATGAATACCCATACCCGATGCTTTTAATCAGGATCCACACCTAATACCCATATCCGAAACCCGATACCTTTATTCAGAATATCAATATCAATCGACCCCTTCAATACATACCTCACACATTCTCACAGATTTAACAATTAAATAAAACAACTGTGACCAATTCAATATGTATTGACATTTTCCAAGCAACCATGATCTTACACAATTAGGTACATGTGTTTTCCACCCTGTTTCTATAAGTTCTTCACAGAAAATGCCATGTGAGCAAATAAAAACAATGCTTGCTACACACGTTATATTCGTAAACAAAGTATTTTCAAACTTAACTTTCCTTGTGTCCTAAGCTAAATGTTCTTGCTACTTGAATTGAAGCATATATGTTGCTGTTATGTTGAAGAATACCCACGGTAACAACCATCTTCCTCCGTTGACTTTGAGCTGCATCATTGACAAAAAAATAAAATAAAAATACAATAATAATATATAAATATTTTTTTATATTGTACTGAAAATTGCATTTTTTGTATAGGATGAACTCTTACCTTCGTGGCTGTGCATGTGATCCAATTTCAATATCATCCTTTGACATTTGAGGTATCAATGTCAATGGCTGGGTTCTTTCTATGAGCAGATTAGATAAACTTTTGCAGAACTGCTCAAAACAAAAACAAAGATATCATTTTTGACTATATTCTAATTCGAATGTCGTTTTTTCCACTATAATCTATGGTGGTATCAGAGCAAATCCTACCGGGTCAAGAAAATTGACCCGGTAGGATTTGCTCTGATACCATGTTAACTAAGTTTATACAATAATCTTTATTATTCTCATTTGATTCTGTTACTAGCTACATTTCAAGATGAAGGAAGATATTTCTGTACCTCTTGATACGTAATCAGCTCGCCTGCAGATTTCGAAACTTCAACTACACAATCTGTTGGAGATACCTCAATTACCTGAGAATATTTTCACATATATAGCCAATTAAGTTTCAAAATTTATTGAAAAAAAAATGTAAAATGTATTATGAACAAGAAAGAATCACCTCTGCCATTAGATTAACACATGATCTAGAAGATTTAAGTTTCTGCTGTGGCTGCATTTTGATCTGATTATATAAAAAAAAAACTGTCATAAATGAGATTTTCTTTATCCTGAACTGTAAGTTTTATTCAGAAAGATGAATTACCTTAGAGTTGTTCATCCTTTCAACCAAGAAGGATGAATCTCTTGCTGCTGCCTCAATCTTATCCATAGTTTCAGTAATTGTATGCTTGGATCCAAGCATTAGCCTATGCTTATCATCATCCTGTGGATTTTCAGATTAAAAAAAAATCAGCAACTTGAAAATCACATAAAAACAGAAGCAAATTTTGTGATTTAGATGCTGATTTTTACCTTCTCTTCAAACAAGCCTGATAAGCTTAAGTCTTTTGACATAGCTATGAGTTGAAAGGCGTTGATGAAACGAGGTGAAGGAGTTACATTCGTATCCATTTGGGTTTCCTGCATACATTTCAGAACATTTATCCAATTTTATCTCAAGAAAATATAAATTTCAGTTCATATATATATGTCTGTGTGTCTGTGTATATACCTCAACAGATACAACTGATTGATCATCATTCGAGTTAGCTCTCTCTACAAAATCTTCTCCTACAGCCGGCTCGTAGTTTACTTGGAACCATTCATCTTCAATTATGTCATGGATTGTGATTCTCTGCATGTACAAAAGCCTTATGTTGGATATTAACTTGATAAATTTATACTAAAAAAAGCTATGAATTGATTATAAAACATACCTTCTTTGGATCAACTTGAAAAATTCTAGACAGCAACTGCTTTTGGCTTGCTGTAAACCATTCTGGTGATTTATAATCTGCTTCCAAAATCTAAGAGTAAAAAAAACAGCATAATGCTTAGTTATCAATTCATTCATTCATAACATTTTCATTATAGTTCTCATAACAAGTAACAATATTACCTTCTTGTACAGTTTTGCTAGGCTTTGGTCATCGAATGGCATAAACCCGGATACCATCTCAAACAAGATTACTCCACAAGCCCATATATCCGCTGCTGCGCCCTCATATCCTCTATTCTTAATAAGCTGTGTCATTTACAGCTTGAAGATAAGAATTCAAAATGATTGAGAGATTTTCTGAAAAATAGATGAACAATTTCAGGTTTTCTCAGTACCTCAGGCGCGACGTAGCTTGGAGAACCACATGCTGTTAGCAGCAAACATCCAGGCTGTAACTGTGAGAGTTGCAGATTCAATAGAAAGAAGATGTTATAATCTGTTGAAAGTACTTGACTAGGGGCCCGTTTGGTTTTAACTCCGGAAACAGAAACATAATGGAAACGAATCTAGTCCATAAGTATACCCTTGTTCATCAAATTTTTTGAACATAATGGGGAAGCAAATGCATTTTGCATGAAATACAAAAAATTTCCGTTTCCAGAGTTACAACCAAACTAATTGAGTCAATTGAGCATTGATTTTACCTTTGTCAAAGCACTGAGTCCAAAATCTGAAACCTTGAGGTTTCCTTTGCTGTCAAGAAGAAGATTTTGTGGCTACAAGTAAAAAAATCTCAACTCAGTGAGTTTCAAATTAGTTTTTATTTCCAAAAAAAATGATACCTAATTATTACTTTATACCTTTAGGTCCCTATGATACACTCCTCTTGAATGACAGTATTCAACAGCATCAATTAGTTGCTGAAAAAGCTTTCTTGCTTCTTTCTCATCTAACATTCTCACATATGACTACTCATTTGCAGAAAAAAAAAATCAGAAAATCAATGAGAAAGATAATTTAAGATTTGTTCAATGGAAAGATGCTCACCAATCTGTCAGCTAATTGCCCTCCAGGTACATACTCCATAACTATGTAAATCTTCGTCTTTGAGCCGAGAACCTCGTGAATCCTCACGATATTTGGATGATTCAAAAGCTTCATTGTTCTAATCTCTCTTTGAACCTGAACCAAATCCAAGAACTGGGTATTAAAAATCAATGCCTTTTTCATATATATATATATATATGGTGAAAATGCTGAATCACCTGATGAATGAGCTTGTTCTGGATAACCATTTTCTTGTCTATAATCTTGACAGCAACATGATTTCCATTTTCCATGTTGGTGGCTAATCTGACTTTGGCAAAATTACCTTCTCCAATGGACTGTCCAAGCTTGTACTTGCCTATAATGCCATGAAACCTCATTCTTGCAGAAGTTGATTCAGATAAAGCTTCAGTCTTCAATGGGGTTTGGAATTGGATCTGTTCAAAGTGAACTTAAATAGGAATGGGTTTAAAGAAAGATGAACAAAACTGCATTTGATTGAGTACAGTCAATTTTGATTCATAATAGGTTTGGACGGTGAGATGGTAAATGGACAGAGAGGTATGAATTGAGTTTTTTAATATTTTTATACATTTGAATTATTTGATATATAAATAGTTATAGCATGTGCATATATTATATAAATTACTTAATAAAATAATAATAATAAGAAGAAGAAGAGCTGAGTATCTTTTTGAGATTTTGGGGTTAGATGAAAATGACGCAAAAATCATGCATGGAAGGGTGGGTGATTGCTAAGGAAAGCTCACGTGTTGAATGGAAGGTTTCATATATATATATATATATATATATATATATATATATATATATATATATATATATATATATATATATATATATATGATTTATTGCATGCATCTAAGATAATATATTCTTTACAAAATTTTCTGAACCACCTAATATTGCCTAGCAATTTAAACGGAAGTTTAAAGAAAATACAATAATTAGATTTGAAAATATATGATCAAAATAACATGATTAACGTATATGTCCTATAAATAAATTAAGGTTGTATACAAAGCAAACTAAAATATTCTTGCGGAAGAGAAATTGAAGTTCGAGATCATCAAAAATATTGGTGTACATGTTGGGGTCGAAGTTCCTAGATGGGTCAATCGGTCTGTAATACGGTTAATTTTTTTTGAAAACATGTATGATTTGAAATTCATAAAAAAAACAAATATACAGTCTGGAGTCAGATAAAAATCATCTTGACCTCTCACGTACAATTTCGCAAATCCTAGAGGGCCTTATTTTAAGAGAAAATTGGATGAAATGCCCCCATCATAAAATTCATTAACTAACTACCATAGGCTTATAATTTATTAACAAAATAACATCTTTTAGGGCCCGTTTGGTTTGAACTCCGGAATCGGAAACGGAATGGAAACGAATCTAGTCCATATGTATACCTTTATTCATAAAAGTTGTTGGAATCATTCCTTTTGATTTGAAGTAATTGAAGTTGAATTTGATTAAATTTGATTACTTTTGATACCCTATAGGGTAACAAAATATGGGAAGACAAGTGCATTTTGCATGTAAACACAAGGAATGATTCCATATAATTTCATGAATATGGATATACATCTTGACTAAATTCGTTTCCATTCCGTTTCCGGGGTTGGAACCAAACGGGCCCTTAATCTCTAATACCTAATTTGCCCCTACTAATATATCTCAGTTTTACCTCAATTAGTTACAAGAGAATCTGCTAATTGATTATCAATAATCCTAATTTAAGAAGGTAAATAATAAATAGAATCATTTACTTAATATCATTAATAAGAAAACACAACACCGCGTTGAATGTCATTCCAACAAAGAAGTTGAAGCGTACAAGCATGTACAAGTCATACGTTACCTACAAGTAATATAATGATACATGCTTTACAAGAACAATTAAAGTCATCAATCCAGTAATATGAATATCAGATCATAAAAGAAATTTTTACAATAATTGATAAATCTACCATGTTAAATGAAAATAAGTCAATCCAAGAGATTAATATGGTACTATGGATATCAGATCGTACAAGAAACTTTAATATACAAAAGAAAGATACGTGATTTCTGATACAATATTTACATGAAAATATCATATTATTAAACTCCAATTACAAGATTGTTAAAAGTTTACAGAAACTATACTCGTGGACTATGCAGTATGCATCTTTCAAATTTGGCCGAAAGAAATACAATAATTCCTATTTAATTGTAGGCAAAGTACAAGGTTTACATGGAACTAACATATTATCACAAGTCATTTACAGGAATCTCAAAAGTTTACAAAAACTAGACTCGTACATAATGCATTATAGATTTTTCAAATTTGGAAGAAACAAATACAACAATTCCCATTTAGTATAGACATAGTACACGAATTAACTTCATTCAAATTCATCTGTAGATCTCACAAAGTATGTAACAAACCTTTTGATTGAGAAACTGAGCGTCGACGATTCAGACTTAAAATCAACATTTAATTTTAGGCTGAATTTGCAATGTAGGCCTTTTACAATGTAGAGTTTGGATTTTGGGCCTCTCATAATTTCATTTAGAAAATGGACTCCTATTGTAGAAAAAATCAAAAAAGTAAGAGACATAGGTATCTAGACTGATTTGATGGGTGACATGTAGAAAAAAAATCAGAAAATAGACCAATCAATTCAGCCAGCCCATCTTCTTCCCTCCATTGTCCCTTCTTCTTCCCTCCTTTCAAACGTAAATTTATATCTGGGTATCCATATGCAGCTCTTTTCTTCTTCCAATTGAAACGCAGGAATCTGGACTATTTGTTAAGCTTCTATTTCTGGGTAAGCAGTGTTTGTTCATATTTCTGGGTAATCTCAAACTTCCTGGGTAATGTATTTGTGGGTAATCTGAAACTTCTCATCTTTTGTTTTTGTGAATCTAAAACACTGAAACTTCCTGTTCTATTTGTGGGTAAGCAGTGCTTGTTTACATTTTCTATTTGTGGGTAAGCAGTGTTTGTTTGTATCCATGGATAATCTCCAACTTGTCATCTTCCTGGGTAATGTATTTCGGGGTAAGCTGAAAGCCTAAAAATTCTCATCTTCCTGGGTAATGTATTTCGGGATAATCTAAACCAGTCAAACTTCTTGGGTAATCTATTTCTGGGTAATCTCAAAATTCCTGGGTAATGTATTTCGGGATAATCTGAAACTTCTCATCTTCCTGGGTAATATCAAACTTCTTGGGTATCCATATACTCCAACACTAATATACACTTATCTATATAATCTAAATAACTGAACTTGGGTAAACATACAATTGGATAAGCATACAATTGGGTAAATACATATCCATATACTCCAACACTAATATACACATATCCATATAATCTAAATAATTGGAATTGGGTAAGCATTTTTTGGGTAAGCACGTATCATATACTCCAACAGATATTCATATAATCTAAATAAGTGAACATTATCATACCCAAAAAGTAAATACGTATGCATACAATTGGGTAACCCTAGTATCAGCGGAAACCCTAGCTTCATCCGCCATCGAAGTCTCGCCGGCCATCCTACGCTCCTCTGCTTCAATAACAGCCTGCATAAACGCTAGACTGTAAGAGGGTGCCGGAATCTAAGCAGAAAAGAAAGGGAGATCCGCCACTAAAACAACGTTCCCAAGCGGTTTCAGGGGAGGAAGAAGAGGGCAAAAAAAGGAGAAGTGGGTGCGGTTTGGGTAAGGTTGAAGAATAGGGCGCAAATGAAGGGGAAGTGGGCGCCGCCTTTAGCGGACGAAGAAGGAGTGCGCCGGCTTCAGAAGAAGTGAGCCGGCTTCACCGGAGGGAGAGGGTAAAGAAAGGAGAAGTGGGCGCCGGCTTTGTGGTACCAGTGGCGTAGCCCCTCCTCGTGTCAACCTTGACGGCGAAACCCTAGATCTCTCGCTTGCCCTTCTCCCGCTCGAAGGAAACCCTAGATCTCTCGCTCACCCTTCGGTGTCGGCTTGGTGGCCAAATGTCCTGGCGGCGAAACAGTGCTCCCTGTCGTTGAAACTCCGGCGGATCTCCGTTTCATCCTCTATTTCTCCTTCTTCTCTTTCGTTCCTTTCTAGATCTGTTTTCTCTCTCTTTACAAAGAGAATGAATGTTTTCTCTTTCTTCTCTGCAAATAATACCAACAGTCATTTAATATTCAATTTTTTTGACAATCCACCCATCCATCCCCATCTTTTCTTGGGAGGCCCACAAATACAGCTATTAATTTTTTTTGCAGGCCTAAATTATACTAGGAGCCCACTTTGCAAAAGTAAAATTTTAGGAGCCCTATTTCCCTCATTTTTTCTTAATTTTATAATATGTTAATTGCTAATTGATTCAAATGATTACAAATGGTAACTCCTTCAATATATATCTTCTTCAATTAGGAAATATGAGGCAATTATAAGGCAATAATCATTATGGATCAATTATAAGCTATTAATCAATTGAGAATATTTTAGATTCTTGTATAAGGGTAAGTTTGTCTATAAAATTTTTAAAAAAGGTCATTTACTAACAAAATTATTGAACTGCAAACTTACTAATCAAAATTGGTGAACTAGAGCTATATACCAAATTCACTCTTATTTTAACTTGTGAAAGATTGGACTTGAAATAAGTCACTTATGAAATTTGATGTTTTGTATGATTTTGAAAATAAAGTACTTTGAAAATATGTTATTTGGTTTTACATTAGTCATAGAAGGAGGATTGATATACTATTTGTTGAATGTGTATTTTAATAATGAAAATAAATCATTTTTTTGTAAATTGTTTTTAAAAAGAGATGGGGAAAAGGACCAATCATGGACTTAAAATATACATGTAAACCCGTTCATAAATGTCTTGCAAGTGTCTTGTAACATCAAACATTCAAACCTAATATTTTAAAATTAGACTTGTTATAACTTATAACATAGATCCTGGCGTATCGGGGTGTACTTTGACTAGAATAAAGTTAGTTTATTCAAGATGGATTCGGATCGAGTCCGGTTGTCGAGTATGAACTCGTGTTCATGTCTGCCCGGTATCTTGTTTTTAATTTTAAAAAAAAGTATACACCAATAGTTTTTTTCACCTATATACTTCATGTGGAAATGATTATTAGGGTTAAAAGTATGAACCATCTACAATTATTGAATCAAACAACAATTGTTCCTATATAACACGTTATAAAAATCAGTATGGTTCCGATACGAGAGTATATTAACAAACCTTGATATATAGGTCGAAAAACTCGGTAAAGAGTTTGGTTCGACTCGTGAGAATTTACTCGATTGTAGACTTGTAGTTCTTGTTAAAGTCTCAAATTACCTACAAATCTAGACAAATATAGGTTGAAGTAATCTCTTCTTTGAATGTTTGGTCAACACATAAGACAACTTGGCAAATCCAAGCGCGATATCTGTGTCTATAATTAGTCACAAAGCAAAATGATAATCAATCATTATCGACTAATGAGGTTGATTAAGCATATGATATGTATATGTGATACACGTTATTAGGTAGTTGAACAATAAACAATATACTCCTCTTAAATAGGAGCATAGATGTTGGTAAGCATGTCCACGGGTCGGACCCGTCGGGTCGACGGGTCCGGAAAGGGTGACCCGGACCCGTGTAAAAGGCCAACCCGCCGGGTCACGGGTCAGATTCGGCGGGTCGGCAGGTTGGCTTTTTATTTTAAAAATCGATTTAAAAAAAAAAAAATGACCCGACGGGTCGACCCGTCAACGGCTATTTTAGCCGTTGAGTTTTTTTATTTTTTAATTTTTTTTTCAAAATTAATGACCCGCCGGGTCACGGGTAAGGATCACCTCGACCCTTACCCGTACCCGTAACCCGCCAGATCACTGACATGCTGGGTCGAAACCCGCCGGATCACGGGTAACCCGTGGACATGCTTAGATGTTGGTGGTAACCGGTGGGTCAAAACACCCAAAACAATGAAAATAGTAATTAGTAATTACGCCATACTAATCCTTCATTAGACTCTTAATACAATAATCAAAACATATCTTTACCCAAAGATGTCTGTTGAGACACGTGCGCAGGGGCCGTATTAATCACCTAACTGGGCATCATTTACACAACTCTTTACTATTTTGGGTAAATTACACAAAATCACCTTTTATTTACGTCATTTGTTACTTAACCAACTCTTATATAAAATTTTCACTTACTCACCTTATATATATATATTCCGTTAACAAATAGCCATCAAAATATCTTGCCGGTAGAAATTCCGTCAGTAGGACCCACTAAAATTAACTAATTTTTTTTGGTAGGAAGGAGAGTCAGTGGTCTCCGCGCATCTAGTCGCGCTTCATATTAATTAAAAGATGGCTAAATATTCATCAAACGGGGGATAGCCGTGCCCCTTACATCATGAACAAGCAAATCTAAAACACCCTCCGGCGGGTCACACAATACATGAAATTAACTAATTGAGTTTAACACTAGATTAAAAATATACAGTAGATTAAAATAAATTTTAAATTTTTATTAAATAAAAGTAAAATTAGATGTTTATCGTGTATATAACATATGAATTTACTATTTTTTCATTAACGAATTTCCGGTTCGACCCGGCCCGACAGGTTATTAGCCAAACCGGTTCGATCCGGTAAGTTATTGTTCAAACCGGTTCGGTGAACTACCCGTATCACTCTATCTGCGTGGATCGTCTAAAATAACGAACCGTAAAACCCTACACCTCTCTTTCTCTCCCCGGCACCGTAAAACTGATCCACCGCCACATTTCCGCCGGTCGCTGTCGCTACGTAGTGTTCTCTCTTGTCTGAGTCCATGGCTGAGAGAACCTCCATTACGATCGGAGGCAAAGGATCCTCTCTCACTTCCGCCTCTGTCTTCTCCGTTGCTCACAACCTTTCTCAGGTACAAATCGATTCCGCTGCTCTTGAGAAGTTATCAGCTTCCAAATCATCTTCTTCTAAATCGTCTTCGGTGGCAGACCAAAAGTACCAAATCACGCTTCCTGAATTCTTAACAGTAGAACAGCGTAGAGCCTCCCTTGTCGTCGTCCTTAACAAGCTTTTACTATCCTCTTCCAATGGCATTCGTCCTACACTCCCCAATTTTATCTCCCAAATCCTCAACGATTCTTCTACTGCCGATTTCCCTTGCATTATCGAAGCTCCTCTCGTCACATTTGAAGAACAAGCTGCTTTGGATTCTGGTGTCGATACTTTGGACGGGATCTGCGCAATCCTTGACCACGAAACATCTTCTTTGTCCAGTGTCGCAGATTTAGTAGCTGCGTTGTCTTGCGAGGCGTCCAAAGCTGACATATCCGCGTTCAATGTTATGGACTCAGGGGATGGGTTTACCATGAAAGACGAAGCTGCTGTGGCTAGTGGCCTTAAGGTTTTGCTTAATGGCTCAAAATCGACGGGTAAGAATGATGTTAGTGGTGTATCTTGCATCCCTTCTGTACACGGAGCTCTAAGGGAAGAATTGAGAAAGGTACATTCAAGAACTAGGGTGAAGTTGAATTCTGCTGATAAGGATAGAGGGGTCAAAGATACATGGCTGATATCGTTGTCAGCCTTGGTCAGTGCACTCACATTTTTCGGAAAGATGAGCTTAAACCGAGCTCAAGCAACCCTGGATGTGGTTGCTGATGATGCCTTGAAGTTGCATTTGAGGCGATTACTGACAGAAAATTGTCCTACTGGTGATGATTTGAGCACTGTATCTAGGTTAGTTGCAGAGGCAGGTCAGAGCAATCAATATGCTAAGTTTTTGCACTTGGCTAGTGAACTGTTGGGGCTGGTCAGGACTATACTGTCATGGGAGATGGCAATGGCTGTTTTGTCACTTGAGTCCACTGAACTGCTTAAAGACGGTGCTGCTTCTGTGGCTGATGTAAGTGCTGGAAACACAAATTCAGGCAAAAGAAGTGAAAAGAAAAAGAAGAAGAGTTTGGGAAAAGGGACTGACGCAGGCATGCTACTTATTAAAGAACGGTTGCAGGGTGTTTCATTGGATGGACTTGATGACTTTGCCCGCCTGACAGTCTTTGCGAAGTGCTTTCAATCAATTTTGAACCCCAATGACAAGGATTTTGATGATTTTGTTCAGAAAGTTAAGGATCTTTTGGAAAGCAATGAAAGCAGAAGACTCCCCAAGATTCCCAAGGTGAATAAAACTTCTTTGATCTCTCTTTCACAGTTTAGTTGGTTACTTGGTCCGTTGCTGGTGGATGTATTGGTTGTTGCTTGTGGATGTATTGGTGATAGACATTTTTGTTCCTGATAAATTAACTAATTCAGAGCTTCTTAATGCGGATTGTCAGGGTACTCGTGATTTTTCCAAAGAGCAGATGGCTGTGCGAGAAAGGGCATTTGCAACAGTTACTGATGTTTTCAAGAGACATGGTGCAATGGCTCTGGATACTCCTGCTTTTGAATTGAAAGAGACTCTAATGGGAAAGTACGGGGAAGACTCAAAACTGATTTATGATTTGGCTGATCAGGTGATGCACTTTTTTCAATAGATATTTTCCACAAGTTTTTCTTGAAAATTTGATTTTTAGTTATTTTAATGATTTGTACAATTTCTGTACTTCCACTTATGAGTACCTATCCTATATCTGTCTGAAAATTCCATATTAAAGCGCTTTTGCTTAGGTAATTTGAGCCTCAGTTAGATTGTGTAGGCATCATTTATCTGTTGATATTTGAATTATTTTACTAATAGTTATTCTGCCTCCTAATGATGTTTTCAACCTATCAAATTTCTCCATATCTTTGCATTTTGCTGTACACGTAAGTTATCTTCTTAGCACTCTAATAAAAAAAGATCATACCCACTCATATGATATATCCCAAGTCTTCCCCCTGCTACTGCCTCCTGTGATTCTCCTGGTGATGACTGGTGTAGGTGATAGCGCTAGGTGTACTGCCACCACCAGGTCCACCAGTTCTTTGCTTTGTTGCTTTTAGCTGATGTCTTTTTTCTTCTTGTTCTTCTACATGGTTCTGCTATTGCTATGCAGCATATGCCATCCAGATACCTCTTCAAGTTCTTTCTTCTTAGCTCTGCTTCCAAAAAGATTTTTTTCCTGGTCTTCAATTAAACGAACTGCTTGATGCTTTTACTCATTACTGCTTGATGCTCTTACAAGACACTGAGTTTTCTTTGTTTTCTGTGGGAAAGATCCTACTGCGCTTATCCTTACAATCTTTCCATGTAATTGTGACCTTTTTTTTTTTATCAGAACTGCAAATTAAGATCTGCTACTTTCTTAGATCATGAGCTAATGCTTACCCTAAGTTAGCCTGATTAGGACTTGCTGGTGGCTAACCCATGAAGTTATTCCTGAGCTAACTTTTTTTCTTGTTAGATTCATGGCCTTAGATGAATGACTAGAATAGTAGAATCCTCCTCCGATGTTTTGAACTAGAAAATCATTCAAGGGCTCATTCATCTATATTTTCCCATTACTTTGTGTTTCGGAGGTACCAAAGTTTCTGCCTTAGATCGGAAAGTCCTTGCATAAAGGGTCCAAATTTAAGATTTACTTTTTACAGTTTTTTGGACTACTCTGTCCTTCTAAATCTATTGAGAGAATTTGTTTTCTCCCCTTAATAATGGCATCAGGTAATTTTTGTAACCCAATATATTTTCCTCTTTCAGGATTGGGATATGCTTGTAACCCCTTCTACCCTTATCTCCGTTGACTTGTCTGTAGTATATCTTTGTACTTTTGTGCTAAACTGCTAAGATAACAATCATGCATCTATTCACAGTGTATATTCTTTTTCAGAAATTTGATGGTTATAATAAATCTAAAAAAACAATGTTATGGCACTTTTTATGCTATTCATGTTTTAATTTTTCCATGTTTGCAGGGTGGGGAACTCTGTTCTCTACGTTATGACTTGACTGTTCCATTTGCTCGGCATGTGGCAATGAACGGACTTACATCATATAAGAGATACCAAATTGCGAAGGTTTACAGGAGAGATAATCCATCAAAAGGAAGGTATCGTGAATTCTATCAATGCGATTTTGACATTGCTGGTCAGACTGAGAAGATGGCTGCTGATTTTGAGATTGTCAAAATATTGACTGAACTTCTTGATGAACTGAATATAGGGGAGTATGAGGTGCTGGTTTTAAGCCTTTCTCCTAAATTTTGCCACCAAATGCAATTTTTTTCTGCAACATTTTACCATCCAGATTTACTTGTCTGTATGTCGTATACTTGTATGAGTGCTGCATTGATTTGAGAATCTAACTAGTGTAGTTCCCTAGCCAAGGCACATGATGGTTTTTAAATTTTTAATATGCGAATTATTTAATAACTAATATTGCAACTATATATTTGCATGTTAAATATAATATAGGAAATTAGCTAATCGTCTAATATGTAATATTAATGATTTTTGATGATTCGTTAAGTGATGAAAATAAATAAAAATGGAAATGCATGAGAAATTGACACGTGGCATGAAATTATTGAGAGAATTACATTAGCATTAAGGTCTTCTACTTCAATATAAGAATATAAACACGTGTATTACTGCTAAAATATCAGAGAACATGGAGTATTGTTGGCTCATTGCAGTGTCAACATGCACACAGTATTATTTGCATAGTTTTCCATTTATGGACTTTAAAAATTAAAATTATAATTCCTATAGCAATTTTTGTGCTCGCTAAATATTTCTACAGGTAAAACTGAATCATCGGAAGTTGTTGGATGGCATGCTGGACATATGTGGTGTTCCTCCGGAAAAATTTAGGACCATCTGTTCCAGCATTGACAAGCTAGATAAGCTACCACTGGGCCAAGTGAAAAAAGAGATGGTACGTATATGTTTGCCATGATTTTTGGTATCCTTTTATTTTAATGTTGCTCACCACCACTCTGGCTCTTACACGACACTGAATTTTCTTTGTTTTCTGTTATGTTTGATTGTACTTCCCATGCATTCCCTTCTCTCCAATCCTTGTTTTTTAAAGAGTAAAGATTTTTACTATGTGCCTAATGTACATACATTGTTCCTTCTGGAAAAAGAATTTGCATTCTATGTTTGATTATGAATACTTTTTGCTATTGTTTGCAGGTATACGAGAAGGGATTAAGCGTGGAGACAGCTGATAAGATTGGTGAGTTTGTTATAGAGAAAGGACATCCTCTGGAGCTCTTATCAAAGCTTAAGCAAGATGGGAGCAAGTTCTTAGAAAATGCAGAATCAGTTATAGCATTGAATGAATTGGATATATTGTTCAGAGCTCTTGACAAGTCTAAATGCATTGGCAAAGTGGTGTTTGACCTGAGTCTTGCTAGAGGACTTGATTATTATACTGGAGTGATATTTGAGGCAGTTTTCAAGGGGACTACACAGGTAATTTTGTACTGTAAAAGCTCCTAGACTCCCTTCCCTCTCTTGCTTAAAATTTAATCTAGGGTTTTGTTATACAGTGATTGATGCTTTTCCTTCATTGTTTCATGTAGATCTATGAGTATGAATATTCCTGTTGAAGTTACTTCTTACTGCAGTTATTTCATCTGCCATTTTGTGATATTTGCTTGAATGGATTATAATGTCACCAAAATTGAAAGACTTCTGGGCCGAAGGGAACTATGATTATTGTGATTGTCTTTAGTTTTATGTAGAATATTACTTTCCTGATCAAATACTTTGTTTAAGAGATGGCTTATAACTCCATGCTATAAGCTCCTTGAATCTTTGAAAGTTTTTTATTTTGTGTTTCAACAAAGTAATATTCTTGTATGTACTCTAGGTTGGTTCAATTGCAGCCGGTGGACGCTATGACAACCTTATATCTATGTTTGGTGGGAAGCAAGTTCCAGCTGTAGGTGTCAGTCTAGGTATTGAGCGTGTGTACGCCATAATGGAGCAGCAGATCAAGGATGACGAAACTAAGGTAATAACAGGCACTCCTTCCTTTAAACACTTAGGGCCCGTTTGTTTTAAACTCCAGGAACGGAAACGGAATGGAAATGTATCTAGTCCACATATGCACCTTGTTCATAAATTTTTTTGGAATCATTTTTTGTGGTCTCATGCAAAATGCATTTGCTTCTCCTATTTTGTTCCCCTATAAGGTATCAAAAGTAATCAAAATTATACTCCAATTAGTTCAAACCAAAAGGAATGATTCCAAAAAAATTCATGAACAAGGAGATACGTGTGGACTAGATCCGTTTCCAGAGTTTTAAACAAACGGGCCCTAAGATTTTTAGTTGCTTTGTGATGCATTCTAATAGCAGAACCAATAACGGGCATTACAATACAATATGTAATAACTGTTGCAACATGAATCGGCAGGTGATACGCGGAAGTGAAACCCAGGTTTTGGTTAGTGTTCTCGGGGATGATCTATCTTTAGCTGCCGAACTGGCAGGCGAATTGTGGAGTGCTAAAATAAGCACAGAATTCATGGTTCACAAGAAGGTAATGAAGCACATAGATCGCGCAAAAGGTGATAAAATACCGTTGATGGTGATTGTCGGGGAGCAGGAAAGGAGCGAAGGGATAGTGAAAGTGAAGGATATAGAGATGAATAAAGAGGAAGCTGTCCCCAGAAACATGATGGTTGTAGAGGTGAAGAAGAGGTTGTCTATTGCTTAATTCTGCTCTTATATACATCCTTGTCAAGTACTCGGATTAGGAAGGACAACGAGACTCGAATCCTGTCCTATTTATGGCTAAGCCGACTCTTCGACACTAAATTTCCCCAAGTTCTTATGTTATACAGTTATAGTTAGGACTGAGCATTGTTCGGTTCAGTTCAATTTATGGACTGGACCGGACCGCAACCAACAGGTCCGATCTTCAGTCCAAACAGTTCGGTCCACAATCGGCCGGTCCGGACCTATTCTTAAAAAAAAGGCAAAACAATGCATACCGGAAATGTTCGGTATAGAACATTGGCTCCGTTTGGTGATTGCTAGATTAAGTTGAAACATTTATTTCATCCTCATAATTTCCATAATCTATCAGATTAAAAAAAATTCTTACTTTAATTTCCATAATTCCCATAATCTTCATTTCATCTTCATAATCACCCTTACCAAACAGGCCCGGTCCAGGCTGGACCTATAATTTGTAAATATCACACCGGTTTTTCGGTCCATTTGGTCCAGGTCTGGACCTATGAACAGTCAATAGTACAGAAGAACCATTCGGAAAATATGTTGAGCAGATGGACTATATTGTGTTCTTTCTTCACGAGAACATGCTTGCTTGTGATGATAGAGCACCAAATGATCTCTCTTGATTCAAATTATGAGTAAAAATTTTCGACTAAATTCTCCTAATATATGATAAGTATAAGGCTTATCATACCATAACATAATGCAGTGTCGTGACAAACCCATCCTTATCCACTATCACATATTTACAAATCTTATAATTACACAAAATTACCATAATTATATATAATATTTTTTGAATCAATCATTCATTTTTTTCTTATAAGATATTTTTTAAAAAAATTTGTCATTTTAAAATTTTAAGTTGAGTTGAAGAATGATTTTCGAAATCTATCTTAGTTGAAACTTGAAGGGTAGGTTTTCGTAATTTGCTCCTTTATTGATACTATTACTAGACTGGAAGATAGCGTGAACTGAACTTGAGCATAAATCTCGTTGTTCTATTTAATCTCGGCTATTGGGCTCTCTTCATTTTTATATAGCGCTTCTGGGGTAGCTTCCGTCATTGAATCTTTGTTCGTGAGTTTCCTTCAATCTTTGTTATACTAATGGGTTACTGTTCTGGATCGTTTTTTCAATTGCATTTCTTTCATCCCATGGCTTCAAGCTTGATTATACTTCTTAAGTGGTCAAGGGTTTTCTTTTTGGTGAAATATAAAGATTTGATTTGTGATATTTTTACTTCTCTTTTCAGTTTGATATGTATCTCTACGATATCTAGTTTTTCAGTTTGATATGTATCTCTACGATATCTAGTTTACCTTCCTCTCGTCATTCAGTGCAATACAACTCTTCTACAATTCAGTAAACCTATTCCTATTGCTTCTGCATACGGGTCTCTATCATTTCTACTGCAATTATTAATTTTGTGCTGGTTAATTTATTCTATGTCTGCAATGATTATCCAATGATTTTGTTTCTAAATTACCACAAAACAATAGGCCAATGAACCACATTACAGTAGGTCAATGACCCACAAAACAATAGCACAATGACCCACAAAACCCGTTATGAATAAAAAATTTATTTAACTTAGCCAAAAGGCCAAGAAATGTGTGATTTGTTTAATCTTCAAACCCTCTATTTATACAAGTTATCAAACTATCAGACTTACTTATAATCGATGTGGGATAGGAAATTCCGTGAAATTTTTAACATAAATAGACTGAGCTTATAATCCTTCAAAAATAAATTAAGGAAAAAAATTAAAATATTTCCAATAAATAAAGTACTTAAATTTCGACGGCTTAAGAATTAAAGAAATACGTATACCAAATTATTTTTAAAATATTTATTAGATCTTGTTAGTTAATTTTACAAAATTTTGTTTTATTTTTGAATTAATAAAAAAAATTTTATGGTTTAATAAGTTAATTAAAAAAAGATTTAATACTACAAAATTTGTGAGAATGACACGTCAGCTTTAATGTCTTCTGTTTTAGTATAATACTAATATTAATTTATGAATAAAAATTATACTTCAATTTAGCCAAAAATCGCTGAAAATACTTAGCGATCCACAAAACAGTGACATAACGACCCACAAAACAGTGACTTAACAACCCACAAAACAGTAGGTCAACGACCCCAAAACAATAGGCCAACGACTCACAAAAAAGTAGGCCACAACGACCCACAAAACAATAGGTCAACGACCCACAAAACAATAGGTCAATGATCCACATTACAATAGGTCAATGACCCACATTACAATAGGTCAATGACCCACAAAACAGTAGTCTAATGACCCACAAAATAGCAGGTCAACGACTCACAAAATAGATATTAATCTGTTATGAATAAAAATTATACTTAACATAGCCAAAAGGATATTATACGATATAATACAACCCTCTATATAAGGATTACAATGGAATCATAACGATTGTAAATATAGAATGAAATATAAACTATCCTAATATAACTAGTATATTATACGATATTATCTCTAATATCTATAATATCCTAAAAGTATATGGGTAGATTAGTTTTTAGTTGTGTTATGATTCCCGCTTTTCGTATTAAATATATATGATTTTAAATAATACGGATAACTTAAGTATGTGTTTATATACTTGATTTTTCAAACAATTTTGTATCATATTATGCTATTTTAAATTATACAATTTATTTATTTTTATTTTTTAATCAATTTAAGTTGAGTTATCTAATATATTCTTATTTATTAAAATGGTTTTTTTTTATCAATTTTTTGAAACCCATTGTTTGATCATATTCTAATTATTATATGATTTTAATTATTTAGATTTTTGTATTAGTTTTTTCAAAGTGATTTCGTA
>BSUD01000081.1:148855-172870 GCA_033239045.1 Fagopyrum esculentum | reverse complement strand
ACCATAATTATATATATTCTTTGAATCAACCATTATTTTTTTCTTATAAGATATTTTATTGTGATTTTATGTAACATTTATTTCTAAAAAGTTTTTTTGAAAATCTCTAATTTATAGGTTTACAATAAAACAATTTAAATAATGTGTTTTTAAAACATATTTATCTTTATATTATAAAATACTAACAATATTTTCTCTGTTATTTTTAGGCTAATCATTAAATATTTCAACTAAAAAATGGCGTGAATTACTGAATCATTTCTTCGTAAAAATAAAAATAAAAATTAAAAAAAGCATATCTTTTGCATATGAGTAAAAAAATAAATAAAAATAATATTGTTGATATCAACAGAGTCGATCTATATTCTAGACTGGAGGATAGGGATGAACTGAACTTGAGTATAAATCTCGCCGTTCTATTTAATCTCGTCTCTTGGACTCTCTTCATTTTTTTATAGCCCTTCTGGGATAGCTTCCGTTTGGATCTTTGTTCGTGAGTTTCCTTTCTCTAGATATCTCCATTTGTGATCAATTCCTGGGTCGTTTTTTTCAATTGCATTTCTTTGGTCTCCCATGGCTTCTTAAGGGTTTTCTTTTCAATTGCATTTCTCTCGTCTCTTGGACTCTCTATCTGTTATTTGCTCATATACCATCTTTTATTCATCGTGAATTTTGCTTTCTTGTAGCAGGAATTTGAGGTGTAAAAGCCATGAGCGCCATGGGGCAGAAGATTTTGCTGTTTTTAGTTTGCTCTTGTCTAGCCTCTTCTATAGTGGTAAAATGAATTCAATCTTCTGCAATATTCCTTATAATTACTTCTTTGCAGTGCTGATTGTGCCTTTGATGTTTTCTGCTATGAACTAAATTTTCGGTGTAGTATTCGGAGACTCCAGGCACTTGCCCGGCTGAAAGTGGATCTACATGCGGTGAAGGTGAATGGAAAGGGGAATTTTTCCCTGGAATTCCCAAGATCAAATATGAAGTAAGATGATTGCATATTGCCAGAGATAATGATTGCTGACTTATGACTGCACATTTGTAATAAAGATGATTCTTTAATCCTTGAATTTTGTATATAGGGGCCTAAAAGCAAGAACCCATTGTCATACAAGCATTATAATCCAGAAGAAAAGATTCTTGGAAAGAAAATGAAGGTTGGTTTGGTTTTACCCTTTTGCTAGTTGGAAGGAGTTGTACAGTTACTGTTTGTTTTCATGTAGAATAACACCCTTTTTCCTATAAAAAAAAAACTATAGGATTGGATGAGATTCAGTATTGCATTTTGGCACACATTTCGTGGGACAGGAGGTGACCCCTTTGGTGCTGCCACAAAATTCTGGCCATGGGAAGATGGTTCCAACTCAGTTGAAATGGCTAAGACAAGAAGTATGATTAGTTCAATGTTTTTTTTTTGCTATGCATTGCACTTTGTCATTTCAAGTGGACTGATATGTCCTTCTCTGATGCAGTGAAAGCAAATTTTGAGTTCCTTGATAAGCTTGGTGTTGAACTTTGGTGCTTCCATGACAGAGATATAGCTCCAGAAGGCAAAACCTTGGAGGTGAGCTGTTTTTTGCTTTTAGTGTAACATAGGACACCTAAGCAACTGTTTTGTAATAGTTTACAGTAAATTTATACATTGGTGGTTCATTGATTCTATCTTATACATGTTTGAGTGCAGGAAACAAATAAAAACCTTGATGCAGTTGTGGAACTTGCAAAGGAGCTTCAGAAGGTATAACTTAAAAAATTTTCTGTGGATGAACAGTTCTGCAACTTCACAATTGCTCATTTTTCTTATCAAATATGTGATTTTGAAATGTAGGGTTCCAAGATCCATCCTCTGTGGGGAACTGCTCAATTGTTCATGCATCCTCGTTACATGCATGGTGCTGCTACAAGGTACTTACAGTATAGCACCTATTTTTGTGGTTCGTTGTGCAAATGTTGATGTTTGGAATTTTCTTGACAGCCCTGAGCTTGGTGTTTATGCTTATGGTGCCGCCCAAGTCAAGAAAGCAATGGAAGTAAGTAATCTTGTATTAATAATATTACTTTGGCAGATCAGCCAAGTTTACTTATGTATGTTTGAGATCAACCTCAGGCTAAATAATCCAATCTAATGGTGCAGGTCACGCATTATCTAGGCGGAGAGAACTATGTATTCTGGGGCGGTCGTGAGGGCTATCAATCTCTTTTGAACACTGATATGGAAAGAGAGCTTGACCATATGGTATAATATTTTCAAAAGAATTTAACAATTAGTTTACACATGGAGAGATTTTGTTATGTGATGTTTGATTTTCTGTTTGCAGGCTAGATTTCTTGAAGGCGCTCGGGATTATAAGAAAAAGATTGGATTCAAGGGTAACTATCAGTCAACATACTATTTGTTGTTGAACTATGTCTTTTCTTTGAAATAACAATGTCAATTCTGAACCGGCTCGTAATCCTTTCTTTCCAGGAACTTTGCTTATTGAACCTAAGCCTCAAGAACCTACCAAGCATCAGTATGCTTAGACTTTCTTCTTCCAAAATTTACTTGAATTTCACATCAAATACTAGTAGCATTTTGACAAATGCTATTGTTTCAGGTATGACTGGGATGCTGCTACAACGTCTAATTTCTTGCGGACATATGGTCTCATTGGTAATCTCTCATAGCATACTGTGATTTTTTTAAAAAGCTGTGTATGGACAATCTTTTGGGATTTCATATGCATTTGAATATTTCCTTACAGGTGACTTCAAGCTGAACATTGAATGCAACCATGCTACCTTGTCTGGTCATAGGTGTGCTAAATTCTCTTATAATTCTTACCCCCCCGTTTGGTTATAACTTCGGAAATGGAAACGGAATGGAAATGAATCCAGTTCATATGTTTACCTTATTCATGAATATTTTTTTGGATCATTCTTTGTGGTTGCCTGTAAATGTATTTGTTTCCCCCATTTTGTTTCCCTATAGGGTATCAAAACTAATCTTCTATCTACCTATAGGAGCTCTCTAGTGATTTGTGTTTGTTTGTACTTCATTATCTCATAATGCTCTTGTTTCCAGCTGCCATCATGAGCTTGAGACTGCTAGAATTAACGGGATACTGGGCAACATTGACGCGAACACAGGAGACCCTCAAGTTGGTAAGTGGAAGCTGACATATTTGTTTCCGTACCTTAATAAGATGTAAACAAAATGTGTCCACACATCCTATAACATGGATTATGCTGCAGGGTGGGATACTGATGAGTTCATGACTGACATACAAGAGGCCACTATGGTCATGCTCAGTGTGATTAAAAATGTAAGTTTTGATAGTTGAGCTTCTATTCCAAAGTATTCCCGAGCGGTCTACTTAACTATTTATTGCCCATTTAACAGGGAGGGTTAGCTCCTGGAGGATTCAACTTTGATGCCAAACTGTCAGTATCTTATCCCTTATAAAACACCCAACTCTCCAAAAGTATTTTTTGACTGGTCTAGCTAATATTGGATTACGGGTTTACTTCAGGCGACGAGAGAGTACAGATGTGGAGGATTTGTTCATTGCCCATATTTCCGGCATGGATACTCTTGCTCGGGGTCTTCGTAATGCTGCAAATTTAGTTGAAGTGAGTTTTTTTTTACCCTCAATCAGAAAATCTTCTGTGAGATCAAAATCCATACTCAAATATTATTCTTCATTTTGTGAAAAAACAGGATGGGTCATTGGGTGAGCTTGTGAAGAAGCGTTACCAAAGCTTTGACACAGAACTCGGTGCACAGATAGAGGTACAACTCGACTCATTCTCAACATTTTCATCGGTTATGATATCGTTCGACTTATAAAACATTGTTATTTGCAGGCGGGCAAGGCGGATTTCGAACTGCTGGAGAAGAAGGTAATGGAATGGGGCGAACCCAAGGTTGCATCAGCCAAGCAGGAGTTAGCAGAGATGATCTTTGCATCTGCTATATAAAATAGATTCAGTAAATAATCTCAGCAGTAGAATTCTGGTTTAGGTTTAATTATGTGGTGGATGATATTTTATGATCAGTTGAGCACTTTTTTTTTGAATTAGTATTGAAGGATTTTATGCTATATGGTACGATTAAGTCTCTGAATACAGCTCTTTACTCAGTGTGGCCATTTGTGTTGATTTCGGTTCTATTTAGATAAAATGCCATTGTAAGCAAAGAATCATATGCGATGGTTTGGAGAATTGGTAGCAGATAAATAAGTGCAGGTTATAAAATTCAAAGTGAATATGTAAATGTAAATAAATATTAGGGCTCTACGTAATCCTAAGGTGTAAGTGAAAAGATTTCAAGTTCTCATTCATGGGTTTTTTTAAAATATTGTTCAAGTGTAAAGAATATTTTATGAAGGAGAATCTATGTTGCCCAAATCTTTGTTATATTTTATGAAATGGAATTCATTGGGTTTATATTCATATTGTGATATTTGGCTTTAATATGATTATATAATGTGTCGAGCAAAGTGTTGTTCGTAATTTAACGAATTAAGTATTTATATTTACAAAATTTTAAAAGGGAAGAGTTGTATTTGATTATAAATATTTATAGGCAAGATATACTTAATATGCATAAACAAAGGAGGGGTTTTGGACACACATGTAACTATGTAAGTTGTATATCACCGTAAAATGTGGTCCAAACCACAAAAAAAAAAAAAAACGCAAACAAACCGTAAAATGCGGTTCGGTTTACGGTTCCCATTTTCCTGAGTTTGTTGTTTGGTTACGATTTTAAACCGATGTCCAGCCCTAAGTAATTTAACAGCAGAACTAAAAGAAATTGATGGTTCGAGAGACAACTCGTAACATGTCAGTTGTTTAACACCGGAACGATAAAAATGGTGGTCCGAGGAACCGGCCAGCCGATGCACTAATGGATCAAGGTAGCTCCGGACACAAACAAACCGCATTTGCGGTTCCCATTTTCTGGCCGGTTTGAATACCGGAACGAAAAAAATGGTGGTCCGAGGAACTGGCCAGCCGAGGCACTAATGGATCAAAGTGGCGCTGGCTCTACGTAATCCTAAGGTGTAAGTGAAAAGATTTCAAGTTCTCATTCATGGGTTTTTTTAAAATAATGTTCAAGTGTAAAGAATATTTTATGAAGGAGAATCTATGTTGCCCAAATCTTTGTTATATTTTATGAAATGGAATTCATTGGGTTTATATTCATATTGTGATATTTGGCTATTAATATGATTATGTAATGTGTCGAACAAAGTGTTGTTTGTAATTTAACGAATTAAATTTTTATATTTATAAAATTTTGAAAGGGAAGAGTTGTATTTGATTATAAATATTTATAGGCAAGATATACTTAATGTGCATAAACAAAGGAGGGGTTTTGGACACACATGTAACTAGGAATGGAAATGGGTCGGTTTATGGGTGGAAGTTTCACTTCCACCAACCGCCCACGTTACTTAAACTCTCACCCACCCCGCCCACCACCCGCCTAACACTTCACCCGTCACCCACCCACCCATCACCCACCGGGTGTTCGGGTGGTTCGGGTGAAATAGTCGGGTGTGTATTGTGTAGTATATTTTTCAGTTTTAAACATTTACATGTATAAAATAATTTATATTTTAAAGTAACAAAAATATAAATCTACTAAATTATGGAACATTACCGAGCATTACAAAACAACGTGGAAAATGAATTCCAATTAGTACAAAACTATGCAAATAAACGCAATATTTTTGCATACAACAAACGTAAATCAGCATATACTACAATCAAACTCCTTTAGAGCTCCATCTAGCAATCCTGCAATCTTCCGAAAATAACATGGTAACATGATAGCTACTATTGACCATCAGCCTGTCTACTCTCATATTCTAAAAGGTCCAAAAATTTGGGTTAATATCATATAGAGAGACAATACGAACAAGTTTTCGCAAAATGTAATGGCACCCATGATTGAATAATGAAATAACTTGCAAAGAAGTTGCCTTCATCCAAAATTATCAAACTAAAACAGTAATGCAAACACATGGTAAGAACTAAGAAGATGCATGTATTGTATAACTAACTAAACGCCTGAAATGAGTGTTGTGTTGAGGGGAGTGTGTGACTCCAAAATCAAATATAGATCTGAGGAGAGGATGGAGAGAAGACACTGGTGAATATTAAATACCTATTGAGAGAATCAAGCAAGCGATGCACAAAAGAGAGTGACCGAACGGGGAAGGGAGCGTGTGGCTCAGCGGTGGTAAACTGAGGTAGTCAGGTATGATGATTTGGCGAAGGACCGAAGGTTTTAGCGAGTCTAGCGACTAGCGAGGGGATGGTGATGCAAGTGCACTCTTGTCTCTTGATAATTTAGGGTTTTTATGTTTTTATATTTTTAATAATATTTATATGGGTAGAATTTAAGAATTTATATTTTGATTTTTTTTAAAAACTTTATACGGGTGATGCGGGGCGGGTGGGGCGGGTGGTGGATGGTTCGGTTGGTGGGTGGTTGTACCTATACCCATACCCATCCACCACCCATCAATTTCACCCGTCAACCGCCCACCACCCGGAATTCTTCGGGTTTTCACCCACGAATTCGGGTCGGTTGACCGGTTGGATCGGGTGGTTGTGCACCCATTTCCATCCCTACATGTAACTATGTAAGTTGTATATCACCGTAAAATGTGGTCCAAACCACAAAAAAAAAAAACGCAAACAAACCCTTAAAATGCGGTTCGGTTTACGGTTCCCATTTTCCTGAGTTTGTTGTTTGGTTACGATTTTAAACAGATGTCCAGTCCTAAGTAATTTAACACCAGAACTAAAAGAAATTGATGGTTCGAGAGACAACTCGTAACATGTCAGTTGTTTAACACCGGAACGATAAAAATGGTGGTCCGAGGAACCGGCCAGCCGATGCACTAATGGATCAAGGTAGCTCCGGACACAAACAAACCGCATTTGCGGTTCCCATTTTCTGGCCGGTTTGAATAGCGACTAGCGAGGGGATGGTGATGCAAGTGCACTCTTGTCTCTTGATAATTTAGGGTTTTTATGTTTTTATATTTTTAATAATATTTATATGGGTAGAATTTAAGAATTTATATTTTGATTTTTTTTAAAAACTTTATACGGGTGATGCGGGGCGGGTGGGGCGGGTGGTGGATGGTTCGGTTGGTGGGTGGTTGTACCTATACCCATACCCATCCACCACCCATCAATTTCACCCGTCAACCGCCCACCACCCGGAATTCTTCGGGTTTTCACCCACGAATTCGGGTCGGTTGACCGGTTGGATCGGGTGGTTGTGCACCCATTTCCATCCCTACATGTAACTATGTAAGTTGTATATCACCGTAAAATGTGGTCCAAACCACAAAAAAAAAAAACGCAAACAAACCCTTAAAATGCGGTTCGGTTTACGGTTCCCATTTTCCTGAGTTTGTTGTTTGGTTACGATTTTAAACAGATGTCCAGTCCTAAGTAATTTAACACCAGAACTAAAAGAAATTGATGGTTCGAGAGACAACTCGTAACATGTCAGTTGTTTAACACCGGAACGATAAAAATGGTGGTCCGAGGAACCGGCCAGCCGATGCACTAATGGATCAAGGTAGCTCCGGACACAAACAAACCGCATTTGCGGTTCCCATTTTCTGGCCGGTTTGAATACCGGAACGAAAAAAATGGTGGTCCGAGGAACTGGCCAGCCGAGGCACTAATGGATCAAAGTGGCGCTGGCTCGTAATCCTTCCACTGACAGGAGCGGGAGGTCATCGCTGCTCTGTGAAACCAGCCTGACGCGGTGCCCTCCTCTATAGGAACCGTGTGACCCAGAGCCTTCGCTCAAGTCACCCGGCTCAACTCCCTACTTGGAGAGGGCGAGCCAGCATACGCCACAACAGACCCGGCGTGGCTAACCAAGAACCAGTCCCACCATCTTAATGTCCCCACTAGGGTTACAAGCCCACGCTACTGAGCTCGACGTTAGATGTTGAAATTTGTGGATATATATAGTACACATAAATCCATGGATTTGTCGATGTGGGACACTATTAGACTTTCTGAACTTTTTCTATGGGTAAAAGCCGGCAAAAAAGAGGAACTGTGAAGTGATTTTGTGTGAAATATATGCACTGTGTATCTTAATCTAATGTGATATAGCAAATCTTTAGTAGGTTTTGTAGTTTATGATGGAGATTGAATCGAAAATTCTGTTCATCCTCTCCAAATTTTCGTTTCTCAGAAGATGGGTATGGTTGTTCAAATTACAGCACCAGCATCCTCAAGCTCCTCTTGCTCTCACTGTTTGATTCAGCAAATGGGTATGTTTAAGGCCTAATGATTCAGCAATTGCTTGATTCAAATCAAAATTTCGGTTTCTTCGGCCTCGATTTGAATTTCCATTTTGAATCTGTTTTGTTATTGAAACCTATTTAATGGCATAATTGTGAGAGCCAAATGTATATGATTCTGAATACCAGTACATACAATCACATTGATTCTCAAATGGCTTAGTACTTCAGATTACTCATTCGAACATTAGCTAAAGCTTCATTGTTGTTCACTAATTATAGATTGCAGTATAATATTATTTACAATATATAGTCAACTTGTAAAATTATTGCGATCCCTATGCTACATATGTTAAAACTACAAAACTACCCCTAAATGTTGATGTCACTATAATAGGACATATATTCAACTACACAACAACATGCTAAATGCTTTATATTGACTTTGCTAACTTAATTAAATTATGTAAGCTTGCCAATTTAATAAAACTCGCAATAATTCTTATAATGACTAATCCTAAAAAAAAGTAAAATTTCAAAACTAGTACTGGTTTGCCTAAATAAAAAATAAAAAAAAATTAATACAAAAATTTGTATCTCATTACTAGTAAATTGATCAACACTATAAGTTCTACCGTACTCCATGTGTGAGTTTCACCCGATAGATATCATTGGTCTATTCGAATTTGTAATTGATGCGGTTTTATGAAAAAGTCGTTAGATTTGTGATCAACTTTTGAAAACTCTAGTTGAAGTCCATATTTTAAGTGTTCACAATTATTCTTAGAACCCTCCTGTGCACTTTCTCCGATAACCTCATGGCTTATACCTCTATTGTAGTCATATGTCTCTGATTTCCTCTCCTTTTCTTCGGTTGTCCTCGTGCCACAAGATGTCTTGGTTTCATATTTTTAATGATTCAATTTCCTTCCCGATCGTATTTCTTGATAGATAATCCGTCTACCGTTTTCACACGATATTTTAAACCACTAGAACCATCCGTCTACAGCTCTTTCCTAGTGTTGTTTTGGTGAATAATTTTGGACATTTTCTAGATTCAGAATTACTTTTTGTTATTTTATTTAGGCTCTTAAATGGATTGTTAACAAGAAGCTTGAAAAGGGTTTGTGAGAGTCCCACCAAGTTCACCAACGACTTGTTTTCCCACAAAATTGTTTCTTGTCCCAAAACTTCAGAAGCGAAATTCGATTTGGGAGAGAGTTGCAGCTCTGCGAATCCCAGCAGAAGAGTTAAAGCTCTCTTCGAATCTCTCCAAAAGCACTCCTCTCTCCTTCCTCCAAGGCATCATTCATTTCTCTTCTCTACTCACCTCTTCTGCTACAATTTGTTTTGTATTAATCCTTTGATTTTCGAAATTTTTCGCAGGGGGACGGAAAGGGTATACTGCTGCCAAGATCTGGAAACAGCTTTTAATTCCAATTCCATTGATACTCTGATCTGATCACAAGCTTCCCAAGATGGGTATAGTGTTTACTCGTCTCTTCTCTTCTCTCTTCGGCAGTAAGGAAGCTCGCATCCTCGTCCTCGGTCTCGATAATGCCGGCAAAACCACCATCCTTTGTATATCCACTCCCTTAGCTTTGTTAGATCTGGATTTGTCGTACGTTTCCACCAATTTTTGTTTTTTACTTATTTTTGGTTCCGGTTTCAGATCGGCTTCAGATGGGTGAAGTTGTTTCGACTATTCCAAGTTGGTGTTCCGTCTAGTTTCTTTTGATTTATGGTTTGAGATGGATTGTTTTGTTTATTTGTTTTTTTAATTTGAGAATGCAGCTATTGGATTCAATGTGGAGACGGTGCAGTATAAGAACATCAAGTTCCAAGTTTGGGATCTCGGTAATGGACTCTCTTCCTTTTCTTTGAATTTCGTATATGTTGTCCCTGGGAATTGTCTGGTTACGTAATTGAACCACACGACATGAAAAGGAAAAGAATTATCACACAGCAATGTTATACTGACGGTGCAGTATAAGAAGTATGTTGTATAACATGGTGGATTGGGGTATTGATACTTACTGTAATGAATATACCAACCTTAACTGTAATGCCCATTGTGATTGATTTATGTGTTTCATAGAATTTCATCTTCCTTGGCTTGGTTCATTTTGGATAAACTACCTTGCAAAGGGGATTATAATCTCTTGTTGATGCGTAGGTTTCTCTTGGGGATGTTGGGAACTGCAATTGCAGAGCTGCTAAACGTGAATTCTATTTCCATTCTCTAATGAGTTTCTTCCAATTGCTATAAAATAATTTATTACAATTTGAGCTTCTGCTTTTAGCTATCCAGACTGCTGCCATAGCATAGCGGAGTAGATATTGCCACTTTGTGTCATTCAGTTTGGGTTGCTATATATAGAGACTCTCAGTTTGCATCTTTCCTGTGTTTGTTCTGAATAAAATTTCCTAGAAGAAGGATGATAATGAAGAGTCCCTTTTGCAACATGGTTTGATTGATTGCTTCAAACCAGCCTGAAATCTGGGACTAATGTGACATCTTGTTGCACTTGACAATTTAAACTAGATGCAAGTTTTATTACAGTTGATTTGTTGGTTACTATATTATGTATGAGTATAGTTAAAATCTTCTAAACGTATACAGATTGAGAAACGTAATCTATATGAATGAATGATTATGTGTTAGCTATGCACTTCTTGGGTTAATTAAATGAACCATCAAGATAATTGAGATATTATTTTTCATGTTGATGAGTTTGGTTTTTGTGAACAATTTCGTAAGTATAAAAGGGTGTTATAATGTTCAAATAGTTATTTTCGCCTTTCTTATAATCTATTGTTTGGTTGTATTGGTGCAGGTGGACAAACTAGCATAAGGTATCTTCTTTTATCCAAATTATCGGACGTTATAGCCTTTTATTTCTCTTAAGTTCTCTTGCATCTAAGTTTCACATACACATTTATGGTTTGAATATGTACCCTGTGTGATTTCGTACCGGCATTTCTACTATTTTTTAATTAAATCCACGACATTGTCAGTCTAATCTTCTTACCAAAAAATATATATCTCATTACTATTGAAATGCTTCTGATTTCTCTTGTATTTTCGGTTTAGAATGCTCTTTAAATTGGGCGTTGTTTACTTGTGCTAAATTGCTAATAACAAACTGAAGCACATGTCTTAGCATTTTTACCTCAATTTTTCTTTGGTCAGACCATATTGGAGGTGCTATTTTCCAAATACTCAAGCTATAATCTATGTTGTTGACTCGAGTGATACTGACCGGCTTGCAATAGCCAAGGATGAATTTCATGCAATTTTGGAGGTAAGTGCTTCTTGTTTTATGTTTATCTCAACATAATGTCTTCAGAAGAATTTGATTTATTAGCTCTTATTTTTAACTTTTGTATTGATCATAGATTCCTAGGATACCAGTGTGGATCTGGAATAGGTCTTTCTGTTAATTTTAATTGTATATGTATATTTTTTGCTTAGAATAAATCAGAAACTAAAGGAATGACATATGTCCTGTTTTTGCGTCTCTGACCATGGTTACTCTAGCCATCCATTAGATGCTACTATTGCATCAGCAGTCTCCCACTTTCTGTAAGCGGATAGAATAATAAACTCCACTCAAGCCTGAAACATTATGGAACGGTTACATAGAGATTAGGAGCCCGACCCTAAAAAGTAACATTCCATAAACAAAAGTCACAAGTATAGAAATTGGAATAGAGGAGGAATGGATAGAAGGAGAGTGCTCTACACAATTCTGAGACATGTAGTTTTTAGAACCCAAAGGAGAAAATCTCCCCCATTGTGCCCTTTCCCTGCAATTATGATCTGCCTAGACTAGCTTGAATACCTGAAAAGCCTAAACTCTAGAATATGCACCCTGCACCAGACTCCATAAGCAATTTCCTTCACTGGACTGATCCTTGATATGCTTGATGGTCTGCTATGCTGCCAGTAGTTTTTTGACTGAACATCCCTAAATTTCTCCATATCCATCTTGCTGTCAGTAACCGGTCTAACATGCCTGTGTTAACCAATCATATTATTTTTATATATATACATATACACATATATCTTTTGTACGAAATAGACGACTGGTTCATATTTTTGATCTTTTTTCAGGAGGAAGAGCTGAAAGGTGCTGTTGTTCTCATTTTTGCTAATAAACAGGTTAGTATCATGGTTGCATTATTATCCATCATAAATCATAACCATACTTGTCAGGTTAGGGGAAGTGAACTCCTACTGGTTCTATCAGAATACTGATATCTTGAACAAGCTATATACGAGTTTGTTTGTTTGCTCCAAAAGCTATTTACCATTACACCCTTTTCTAAGAATTGAACACAAGCTTAAGAGCCAATATCAAATTTAGCACCAGACCAACACCTGTTTCAGCAACATTTTTGAACGTATGTTGTATTCTTGTCACATAACGCACTATTTGGGATGACTAAATTTGGTTGGCATGACTATGTGATAAATTGACCCCACTTGCGGTTGCCTGTAACTTGCCTGTACCTTAAAAGAAGCCAGGCACAACAGAAATTCAAATTCTTGCCTACAACCTGAAGGGAATATGTAGATCACAAATTTTGCCAAAAACCGAAATTCAAATCCTTCCAACTCAACTTTAGATCAGTGGGACCCTAGTGCGACACCTAGCAATCCACCCAAAAATTGAAGGGTATATGTAGATCACAAAATTTTGCCAAAATTTGTTTATTCTAGTCAGGATAAAATCCCCAATATATTTGGTCAAAACATGATGGGGAAGTATAAACACCGAAAGATCCTAACTAAGTGATAAGAAGGCAGTCAGTATGTGGAATCAAAAGGCTAGTTATATCTCATGTGTTCTGTGAATATGTACATCATCAGTTATGAATTATGAGTTTTCCATTAGTATGGATGTTTTAGACGGAATATGGGCTATGTTGGTGTTAAGTCTTCTTATTATGAATTTGATGGTTCTATACTTCTATTATGTATTTGATCTCTCTTCCCGTATTTCTTTTCTTCCTTTTTTTAAAAGCTTGCTGCATGCTCGACTCCACTGATGATGATGATACTGTGGTTTATTGGCACACTGAATATGCAGGATCTTCCAGGAGCACTAGATGATGCTGCCGTGACGGAGGCGCTAGAATTGCACAAGATAAAGAGCCGTCAGTGGTCAATTTTCAAGACGTCTGCCACCAAAGGAGAAGGCCTGTTTGAGGGTTTAGACTGGTATAAAAGAAGCCTACTCCCATACTATTTAGCCATTCAAGTTGAAGGCAAGGTTTTTTTTAATTTCAATGACTTTTCCTAATCGGGTAAATTTGCAAAAAAAAAAATGAATGCAGGTTGAGCAATACACTCAAGGCAAGTGGGTAAATTGTGGTTAAAGGCTAAATTTGCTGAATTATACAGTTGAGGAATGAGATTGAAGAAAGGAAACGCTAGGAATTGGATGAATTTTATAGTACCTTTGATTGCCTGTCAGCTAAGATGTGAGGATTCCTGTAAAACTGCTTCTCCATCTTAAGAGGTAACTACCCTGATTAGTAGATTGTATGATTTTGGTCAAAAGTATAAAGGAATGTGGATATAACATTGACTATTTACGTAATCTTGAATGTCGAACGTCACAGTCCAGCCTTTGTCTGTTTCTATTGTCTGTTTCTTAAAGAAGAGTTCAGGAAGTTCTATAACATATAAATCTTCCTGAATTCAAAAAAAAATCTTAGTAGAAACAGCAGACGATCGACGTGGGCTTATACGGTTCAGAATAAGTTGGTTATCAATGGATAACCCGGGCCCGGGTTTGTGGGAGCATCCTATGGACCCTCATTCAAGCAAACCCAGCAGCTAATGTTGTGATTTTGAGTGACAGATACAGATAAACTACATTCTATTGAGGCGTTTGGTTCCAACTTCGAAAACGGAAACGGAATGGAAACGAATTTGGTTCATATATATATATAACCTTATTCATGAAATTTTGTGTAATCATTCCTTGTGGATTAATGCAAAATGCACTTGCTTTCCCACATTTTGTTTCCCTATAGGGTATCAAAAGGAATCAAACTCTACTCCAACATTTTCATTCCGTTTCCATTCCGTTTCCGATTTCGGAGTTAAAACCAGACGGGCCCTGAATCTCTCTGATCGAAATTCCGACCATATTGTTGGTAAGAAAAAAGGGTCTTCCTTAGATTTCTGTCTTTATCAATTTCCTTAAGAAAGGTGTTCATAACGTCATTCACGCGGCAAATTTGTTCGATCATTTGGCCAAAACTCATTCACACTTCACAGCTATGAGCTGCAATATCTTTGGCTATGGTCCCAAGGATAATGCTTGAAAATAACAACTCGTGATACATATTTTTATCAAAGTATTTGGCATGATTGAAGATTTTAGCCGAGTAAATGTTACATCAAGTGTAGACTGCTTTAGGCTATTTAGATATATGAAGGGTCACTAAAGAAAGTAAAACTTTAACTCAATATATCCGGTATTATATCAATTATAGTGAAATTTCTGATTATATACAGGGCATTTTTAACTTAATATACAGGGTATAATGGGTATAACGCAAAATTATACAGTTTAAAGACATCATTCGAAAATTGAAATTTTTTGGATATAATCGGAAAAATATTAAGGTACAAGAACACCGAACACAATATATAAATTTATAATTATATATAATTCATTTATGTGTTTTGTCACATAAATAATTTAAAAGAATCATAGTTTGGCAAGTTGATTGCAGTGGAACCACTCGATTTGACAAAGAGAGTTCCAAAATACATGTAAAATAATTATAACACATATTAGGAAGGGTACTTCTTAAGAATCAAGATACACTTCTCAACAAATTTCTAAATCGATAAAAATAACACCAAGAGTGTTATAAGAATTATAAGACAACGTATTTTCATACATGAGTACATGACAAATAGCCTTAAAACTGAGATTCTTATTCTCAATCTTTCATATACCTCTTGCACGACGTTTACTATCTTCATAACATCAAATTTTAGTTTTTCCCTTACTCTTGTTAGCCATGAATATACTTCAAATATGGAGGGAAAAAACTTGACTTTTTTATGCATTTGAACTATTCGTCCAAACTAAATGAATCAATCAATTAACAACATAATTGATTATTCTAAAAACATGTATAATCTAATCTTCACAAAAAAAATATAAATATTAAATATAAAACTAGATATAATCATCTCCGCCTTCCATATTATTGTTTGTGGTACATAACCTTAGTCAATCTAAGGACTCGTTTGGAAGCATTAGGAATCATTTTCGGTAGCGGAATGATTTCGAACGAAACAAAAACTACGTTTGATTAGAGGTATTTAACACATGAAAGTAACCCCGTCATTTCCATTTTATTTTCTTACCCTTAACCGATTTCATTTTATTTCCATTCCACCGCTCCAACCAAACGGGCAAGTGGCACTAAAATTCTCTAACATAAAATCTATTTAGACTAAAAAAAAGAAAGAAAATAATATTTTTACAAAGAGGCAAGTGGCAACATCGTTTATATACTACCAAACCCTTCATTTGCTTTCACTTCTCCAACCTCTGTGTGGAGCTAAATCAACCGACAATAACAGAAAGAGAGGTTAGGGATGACTATGGAAGAGATAAACGCGAAGCGGTTACCATCAAGGTGGGGGCTAGCCTCCAAGCCTTGCAATTCCGACCTCCAATTCTCCGACGAAACACCAGCTACCAACCGCCATGCGCGCCTTTGGATGTCTGAGGTCTGCGAGCAGTACTCTGCCTCCGTCACCTGTAAGGCGGACTCCGCCGCTCTCTGCTCCTCCTGCGACCACAACATCAATCCCCTCGCTGGCCGTCATTGCGTCTCTGCGTTCATCGTCCCCGACGACATTCTCCCTCCACCGTCCACAGCCGCCTCTGGTTTCATCCTCGATCCGTTCTCGGATTTCGGATATCCGAATAGCTTCGCGTTTCTCAAGCAGGAGGTTCCGGATGGTCAGATCTACGCCGCTGATAGCGTGGTTCCCACTCAGATGACGAATAACAACAATCTGAACAGTTACGCACGGGACAACTGCTTTGCGGTCGAATTTTCTGCTCAGTGCATTGGACAAAGCGTAATTCTCTTCTTCTTTCCTTTCAACTTCAAATCAAAACAAAGGAAACCTAACTTTGATTTCCGATTGTTTCTCCAGGTTTCGTCATCGGAAGTAGTAGTGCCAGATGGAAACTCGAATTGGATGTCAGAGGAGTCAAATAATTTACCGAGTGATGGAGGCTTTGCTGCCTCCGTGCAGCCATTACCGCTCTCAGGGATAGATAGAGCTGCGAGAGTGATGAGGTACAGAGAGAAGAAGAAAAATCGAAATTTCGAGAAGACAATCCGTTACGCTTCTAGAAAAGCCTACGCAGAGATGCGACCGAGAATCAAAGGCAGGTTTGTCAAGCGCATCGGTTCGGACGGCAACACCGATTGCGAGGTGGATCTGATGTTCACCTCCGGCATCCAAGAATTCACCGCCGATCATGGCGTCGTTCCACTTTTATAGAGAGATCAGGAAGTCATGGCGGACTGGATCCATTGGCAATTACTTAGCGATTGATAGTTTGCAGGTTCCATTTTTGTGCAATTGTGCGATTCGATTATGCACGATCGCTGCTCAGTGTGTGATTACTTTGCTGGTGTCGTTCAATAGCGTTTGTTTTTGTTGCCGGAAAATTGGCAATTATTTAGCGTTTGAGTTTGGCGGTAATTTATGGTAGTTATTTCCGACTGGTCGTCATATGTCAAAATTGGCAATTTTTAAATATTTATTATATTCAAAAAGTAGGCCAAATTTATTCTTAGTGTTAAATCAAATTGGATTCAATTTTGCTCATTCTCCACTTTGAGGGCATTGGAATCCATGAAATTAGGCCTGATCATATCCGGTAGCCCGGCAAAAAAAAAAAAAAACCGACAGGTACGAGTAACGGAAGAAATCTGACCGGACCGAGAAGCCCAACCCATTAAGCCCGTTAGATCCGGACACTACTATAGACCCGACCGAGCCGAAAAGCCCAACACGGAAAAAAATAAAAACATAGAATTTATTCTATTATTATAAATGTAAAATATTTTTTTATAATTGTAATAAATTTAATATATTTACATAAAATATCTTAAATATAATTTATTTTTCAAAAAGTTATATTAAAACCATTTTTTAAATATATGTTTAGAAATGAAAAACGGATACCGCAGGTCAATCCGGTTGAGTACGGCAACCATTACATGTCCGTCAGTCAGATCGACATGGATCCAAATAAACAAGCTCATTATTTAATAAAGTCAAATCCGGATCCGGATATAAACAAGTGTATATGAAACACACTACATTTTCCTAGAGGTTTATTTGGGATGGGCTTCAATGTGCCAATGAATAAAAACAGGCCTTCAATGAAGTAGACCTGTTCAGTAGTAATAATATCCACAATCGGATTGGGCTTTATAAATAGTTTTTGTACCCGCTTTGATATATATAAAATATTTTAATATTTGTTTTGAATATATCTTTTATTAAAATATAAAAAAAAATTTATGTAATATCTATTAAATTAGTTATTATCATATTAAATATTGTATATATATTTATACTTAGTACCTATAATATATACAATATAATATATGTTTTTATATTTAGTTATGTTTTATCTGGACATGACACTTTGGCCTGACTGACCTATAGTAGTGTACAGATCCGACTCGACGGGCTTCCCAAACCGGACTTCCTCCTATGCTCATAACTGCCCATTTTTTCGGATGGGCAATCCGGGTATGAACTTTCTTCATAAAGTTTAGGTTCAAGAAATTACTCATTCATATGCGACATGCCGTCTAAAGTCTAAACATTCTCAAAATAGGATTGTTTTCCCAATCAAGAAACGATATATGAACTATTATTGTTACTCCATCCAATCAAGTCTATAATTTTTTCTTTTGAGAATTTAACGCTTTTTTCATAAGAAAATATTATTTAAAAATGCTTTATATTATATTTATACTAATTTCTTTATCAATTTTATACTTATTAGATTACGTAAAATGAGACATATTTTTATCATAATTTAAAGGCTAAAACCATGTATATGGAAAAGCATGTATCTTGTCTATAATCAAGCATATGTGTTTAGTTCAATTTTCCAAAGAAAGGGAACTTATTCGAATATTATCAAATTTAGGGCCTCTCCATAATATAGTAAGTATGGTGTTTGTTTTTTTTACTGAAGTCGTATTCCCACGGTTCAAGATTTCGTTATTGCACCACGCATACGGATCCCGTAACCGTCATGATTACGGGTTCCGGATCCGTAATAATTTCCAACATGAATTCTAACCTGGAAAAAAAAAATCTCACACCATCACAATTACGGAACCCGTAACCGTGATGTTAGGAAAAAAAAATTACGGTCACGCATTGCGTATGAGTGGTGCGTTAACGAAATCTTGAACCGTCCGAATAACACCCCTTTTTAATATAGTACTATATAGTACATGCACCAACATCTATGTTTATTAGATTTACAATTAGATAAAGAGTACTGTTGAAATTAACATTGGATAAGAAACCGAAACCGAAACTGAAACCGAAACCGAAAACCTTATATTTTTACTTAGATCATTGTTTATCTGCAATTTACAGAGAATATAATTTAAATAAACATAATATTAGTACACATAATATTTATAATATTAGAACACATAATATTTATAATATTAGAACACATATATTTTAAGTAATGACACAAATTATAACATCTTATTTTTTAATTTAATATTATGTTTGATAAAAAAAGGTTTACTTTCCCAAAGTTAAAATTTCATAACTGTAATGAAATTATATTACCCATATTGCAAGATATTTTTACTGTTAAAGTAGAACACGTTAATTATGATATTGCTTTGTCTTGAGCTACACACCTATGGTAATAATCATCACTTTATGTCACGTGAGAGCTCATCATATTTTTTTTTAATTTATTTTCACTAATTTAAAATAATGTTATAATACCCCTGATTATTTTTAAAATTATAATTTGAGTAAATATTTATTTTATTATTATATAGTGTTTAACTAAAAAAATTTAAAAATAAAATTTTATTGACTTCTATTTTGTATATTCCTCAATTTTTTTTATTACTCTAATTGATTTATCCCTAGTTATTAGGAGTATAATTACTTAAATGAGATTATGCTATGTGTTCACTTACCCCGTTTGGTTAGAAGTCCGAAAACGGAAACGGAATGGAAATAAATCTAGTCCATATGTTTACCTTATTCATGAATATTTTTTAGAATCATTTCGTGTGGTTGCATGTAAAATGTAGTTGTTTCCCCCATTTTTTTTCCCTATAGGGTATCAAGACTAATTAAATTTTACTACAATTACTTAAAATCACATGGAATGATTCCATGAAATTAATGGCATACATATGGACTAAATTCGTTTTCATTCCGTTTCCGTTTCGGATTTGGAACCAAACGGGCCCTTAATAGAATAATATTACTAAAAGGTATAATTAGTGACAATGACAAAAAAAATTATATTAATTTTATTAAAAAATACTACCCCAATATAAACATATAAGAAAAAGTTAGGAAAAATTTGTCCACTTCACCTTTTAAGACCAAGGAGTTACATTTTTTTTTTATTTTGATGTAATCGTGATCTCCATCGAAAAAATAAAATTTTAAGGACAATTTTGGTAAATAGGTGTTTTTAAAAAACTAAAGTAGTAACCAGACTTTTTAATGTTTCAATTCAGTAAATATATTTCAATTTTTTATATTTATTCTCAAAATCTACCCAAAAAATACATTTATTAAACACAAAACTAGAAAAAATTTAATAAACCAAACTGTTTCAAATTTTAAAGACACCAATGATTTTTAGAAAAGAAAATATATTATACACTATATTATAGAGATTTAAAAAAAATCAATTATTAAACATTTTTTGAAATATTTAAATGGGTAAAGAATTCAAAATTTAGAGAAAATTTTACCGACAATAACTTTTTTTTGTTCACTAATCATGTGAAAATACAATAATATAGTCCTATACAAATTGCATTTCCCAACCGCCACAAAATGAATCTACCCCATAAAATATTTTCTAAAAAAAAAACCGAAAATTAAAAGCTAAAACACATCCAAAATCATTAATATTAAATTAATAATTAAGGCAAACCGCCGGCGTCACCACCATTACTACGGTGCACCTCTTCTTGTAAATGATGATGATGAACATCAACACCATCCTCTATGTTCCCTAGCCGCACCAGATCACTCCCCAACTCAATCACAACAACTCCATCATCTCTCTTATCGTCATCATCACTTTCAAAATTATCAGTGCTTGCAGTTGCAGTCTCAGTACCAAATGAAGTTGATCTGCTGGTTGAAGGTGTAGCTAAGAAAGTAGGCATCAATTGTCCCGCCATTATTACTAACACTTTATTCTCCCATCCGGATGTACCTTCCTCCGCCTTCTTCTGCTTCTCGCCATCGCCGGAGGTTTCGCCGGAATCTGGATTGTTTTCGTCGGAGTTGAGGTGGCCGGAGAGCTTCCAGTATGAACAGGCGAGAATTAGGAGCGCGAAGGCGATTAGACCTAGCATCGCTGCTAGTCCTCCGAATAAGTACGGTATCGGTGAGTGCCATCCTGCTGGCCGTGATTCGTCGAACGCCGGCGATACTGCCCCCGGTGACGCTAATGTTAGCCGTGCTCTCATACTGCAGTTAGCTAGTTAATGGAAAATGGTTATTGTGTCTGAATTTTGTTGTTGAAGAAGAAAAGGGTGAGAATGAGAATGGCAAATTGAGAAGGTTTTGTTGAGTATTTATAAAGCGGACACACACCTTAAAACAACGGAGGGTTTTTTTATTTAAAAAAAAAAACTAAATTTAAAACTCGTAATGTATTAGTTAGGGTTAGGGCTGTGCAACCGGTTCGGACCGGACTGGAGCGGATATTTTCGATCCGGTTCGGACCGGTGGACCGCAAATTTATAAAACCTTGGACCTAGATCGGGACCGGTCCGGTTCCGGGTTGGACCGGTTTGTACCTAATTTGTGCAATTTTGAATGTTTTGGACCGGATCGGAGCGAGTTGGACCGGACCAGACCGAAATTTGCAGTTTACGGTCCAATTTGGGTTACGGTTTTTTACGGTCCAAAAATCGGACCGGACCGTAACCCGGATTTTCAAAAAACCCTGGACAGTAGGCCGGACAGTAAATTCCGGTCCGGTCCAATTTTGCACAACCCTAGTATTAGTATTCCGTATGGTTAGAAAATGAGTTAGAGTAGCTTGACTACTATATTAGTCTTATAATGTTATTTTAGTCAAACAATTTGAGTATTACTCGTTTATAAAGGAGCCGAGTAAATTTTAAAAAGCTTTAAAATATGTTCGTATTTGGCTCGTTTATAAAAAGTGAACAAGGTTTAGCCGAGTTTTTTTTTCCCTGAATTGAGTGACTCGTCTCATATTACAACCTACTAAAAATCGGTAAGGCTTTAAAAGTTATGAAAATGTAAAAGGTCGAGATTCATTCAATTTTAGGTATGTTTAAAACACGGGTTTAAAGTATATAAGTTCGGTGAACTAATCGTAATTCGATAAATGTTGTAATCTAATATTATGTTGTAAAATTGATTTTGGGAGATGATTAAGAATTGGTAAAGTGGAAGAAGCATATTAGCAAGGGCAACACTTGCATAGTTGCATGATTGGTGTTGTAGATAACGTTGGGAGTGTATTACGTATGCAAAAACCATTATAATTTTAATAATAATAAAAATAATAGATTTCTTTTTCTTCAATTTTTTATAATCTTTGCTTTTGTTTCTTTCTTGTCTCTTTTTTAGCCTTTTTTAAACAAGAAAACAAATACCGAGAATGCTATTTGTACCACATGTTTCATGCTATTCGTACCCGTATTCCGGCTACGCCTCACATTTTTTATATGGGCGACTACGCATACGCATAGCGTATGCGTAGTCGCCCATATAAAAAATTTCAATAAAAATGCTAAGGAAAGTGGACTACGCCTACGCCTCGCGTAGCCGTTGCAGGGTAAAAAAACATTTTTTTTTTTTTTGCTTACTACGGCTACAAGGGTAGGTATAGCACGAAACTGTGGTACGAATATCAATAATCAACAAACGGTTAATTTTTTTTTATAAAAAAAAGAGAATGCTTCGGAAATGTAAATTGATAATTGATTGATCATACCAATATTGCAGAGGCTAATACCGTAACGGTACATCACTCATCTTGCATGGTGGGCCCCTCTCTCTCTCATCATTCATCGTCACTTCACCACTTTATTTATCTTTTTGTTTTTGTTTTTTTTGGTCTTTCTACATTCATAGCATTATTTCTCTTTACTAACTCAAAGAGGATAATATATATAAATCAAACTCTTTCTAAAATAATAAGTTATCATATTTAGAACCCCGAAAACAGAAACGAAATGAAACGAATTTAATCATATGTATATCCTTTTTTTCATGAAATTTTATGGAATTATTCTATTTGGTTTCATGTAATATGCATTTGCTTGCCCACATTTTGTTTCCCTATAGGGTATCGAAAGAAATCAAATTTTACTTCAATTACTTCAAACCACAAGGAATGATTCCAAAAACTTTCATGAAAAAGGGTATACGTATGAACTAGATTCGTTTCCGATTCCGGAGTTAAAACCAAACGGACCCTAAGTCTAGTTATAAGATTGGTGGATTACTATATTTGTTGTCACTTGAGTCTGTGAGGTTTATGCGTTGAGTTTTGATCATATACGCTATGGTTTGTATGTACAGGACCCAATTTAACAATTCGTCTGATACATAAATATTTGATTTTGGAAACCGACTCACAATTAACATTTACTCTCATAAGCAAGAGTCTACCCCGAACCACCGTTCTAGAGTCTGATACACATGTGTTAAAATTAAGGGGACTAGAATATCCACTTTTGTGATGCTTGTCACAAGACAAATAACATAGCAGACTTTGTAGCTATAGTATTGAAATGATATTGTTTGACCTTCCTAAGGGTGTTATAAACCTTTTGTACAATGATAGGGTTCAAACAACCCCGTTTAATGACTTAATTAATTCAATTTTAAATTAATAATAAAACACAATTAGATGTATATAAGGTATCGAGCCTCCTTTCCCTAAAAAAAAAAAAGTATCAACCTCCTTCCAAAGAGAAAAAAAGTAAATTCTAATATCTGTTCAACTTTGGTGAAAAATACCACAATTATAATGTCGTAAAGACAACATTGTATATAAGAATTATATAAAAATAATGGTCAAATTAGCTAAGTAAACATTTTTGAGATTTCTTTCTAGTAATTAGGCCCATGTTATAAATATATTTAGTAACGTATTCCTAATCAAATTCATTACCTTTCAACTTCAATTTAATGAAAATGGTAAAATTGAAGGTTACACAAACCTAATCAAAATAAAAAATAATATATTTGACCAAATTATTTCAAAAATAATCCAATATAAACACTATATTGCTATTCATTTAAGGTCAATATATTTAAATATTTTATGTATTTTTTGGGTGCTACTATAGGTTGCATGTTCAACATTGGATCGTTTATCTCGTAGAGTCTTAAGATATTCGTCCAAAAGAATATATATATATATATATATATATATATATA
>BSUD01000081.1:109910-119924 GCA_033239045.1 Fagopyrum esculentum | reverse complement strand
TAGTAGATGGGCATGACTCATGATTAGCTAGGTAGGCATGAATGTATTATCAATTTAAGGTTGAAAATTGCTCCATGGCTCATAATCACACATGGGTTCATAAAGGCATTATAAATCATATTGAAGCAAGGGTAATTTACAATGCAATGAGACAAGAGGGACCCTTTTCACTACTCCATAAGACAAAATCCCGCCTATTTGGTTAATTCATAATAATGTGTGTAAGTGGGTGTCATTATAACAACAAAAAACGTGACAATCATGCAACTCGAGTCAAACTTTCAAGCAAAGATAACAAGCAAAGTACCTAGTAGTTATCATGTATTTGTTTCTTATATTATTAGACTTTCAAAATAAAGCATCCGTTACGAAACTGGTTCACTTCAGGAAGGTTTAGACTTTTCAGATCGATAGTAAAAATAGATAACGAGTTTACTATGTAGGGTTGGTAGACTCCTCTTTTTAATTATTAAATGGTATTAGGATAGAACCTTACTTGGTTTATATGTTAGCTTTGAGCTCAACGTGCACATGCGTTCAGACGTGCAACAAAACCCACGTTTCACGTTATATCTGATCCACCAGAATTCCACACACATGCATATGCGAGTGTGAGATGGGGTCAAGTTTTACACACGATCAGCGAAAAATGTTATCTCGCTAATTCTTATTTCATAATAGTTAACTCGACTACTTATTTAATTGTTTTGTAAAAGGGAAGGATTTTGATGCACAAGAGAAAGTTGGTGGTGGTTTGAGAGGCTGGTAAAATAGCTTACATAATGACGGTAAAGAAACACATCAACAACGACATAAGAAGAAAATCAAGTTTATGAGCGAAGGTATTAGAGGACATAAAAAACTCAACGCAAAAAATTTGAAGAAAAAAAATCTGAATATAATGTTGGTGAGGGACCAGCCAAACACTATAAGAGTAACACATATCTGTGATGAAATCGAAAAACACTTCTGGCGTACGAAACCCTCGAGAATTATCTATCTACCCTTATTTCTACATTCTTTCCAAAATTATGTATATACTTTACAAATTAAGGCTGTGTTTGGAAAGCCATTTACACTAGTGTAACAGCGTGTTTAGTGTTTCCGTTTCATTTTACGTGTGTTTGGTAAGCGTAAAAACAAATGTTTCGTGTGTTTTGTGGTGTGTTTTAAAAACAGCCCGGAGAGCCCCGGTTGTGTTTATTTTCAGAGTGTTTTTGCACTACAAATTACTGAAACACCCCTGTACTTTCCACCTATATTACATATCATACCATGTATATAAAGCTGCTTATTTTTTTGGGGGTCGCCAGCTTCTCTTTCACCGCTCTTTGTTTCTCGACTGCACAGCTTTCTCCATTGAAGACAACCACAGCGAGGTCATCGAGGAACACCACAGCGAGGTTTGTCGGTCTCCCTTAACTTGCTTTCCGTTTCCTTAACTCTCAATTAGGGTTTATCGTATTTATTAATTTCGATGCCTGTATGTTTGACCTAGATCTGGTAATTGGGGATTTTTTGGCTCGAAGATTACTCTACTTACCTGCTCCATTGTTGGTTCTCATCAGGTATTGAAATCGAATATATTTAACTCGAATCTTGTTTTCCCAGTTGTATGCTTCGAATATATTTAACTCGATGCCTGTAGTTGTACTAATTGAAATCGAATATAGTTCTCATCAGGTATTGAACTCGAATCTTGTTTTAGCACTTTAGAACAAGTGTTTGGGATAACTTTAGTCGAATCTTGTTTCAGCACATTATTAAATTCGAATGCTGTTAGGGTTTGTTAATGGATATATGTTTTTCAACCTACCCTTATTAGCAGCTTACTGTATACAGTGTTCGTATTGAACTGTGTAGTGTGTGAATATCTTCTTGTTTCATGACTTTAGAACACTTGATTCAGCACTTTAGAGTCCCTGCTGTTTATTAATTTCGATGCCTGATTGTGTTTGGGATAACTTTAGAGTCGAATCTTGTTCCAGCACTTTATTAATTTCGAATGCTGCTGCTGTTTATTAATGGATATAGGTTTTTCAACCTACCCTTATTAGCAGCTTACTGTATACATGCCTGATGTTTTTTAGTGGTCGTATTGAACTGTGTAGTGTGTGAATATCTTCTTGTTTCATGACTTTAGAACACTTGTTGTTATTGAAACAAGATATTTTGCTGTCAAAGTCACCCCTGTTTTAGCAGCTTACTGTATACATTGCTAATGCTTGTTTTAAATGTTTCTTCCTACATTGAGTTCTTGTTGTTTGTCTAAACAAGTTTGAGTTATGTATATATCAATATATATATTGTTAATGCTTGGTTTAGTCTTTCTGTTTTGTGGTTCTGTTAGTGGGTTGATAATAGCAAGATCATTGTTGTTGTGGTTAGATAGGATGGACAATAGTGCATCACAAAAAAGTTGTAGGGGTCCTAACTATGCATGGAACGATAACTTGGTGAGACTACTTGTAGACATGCTACTTGCTTATCAGAGAAAGAATCCCAAACAAGCATACAACTGGGGGAACATTAGTGAGGAATTTTTTAGGAGGACTGGAACAACGGGAACTAAGGATGTTTGTAGGAACAAATTTGAGGCCATGAAAAAGGAGTTCAAGGCATGGAATTTGCTTAGGAATGCAGAGACTGGTCTTGGTTGGGATGAAAGCACACGCATGATCACTGCCTCTAAAGAATGGTGGGATCGGAAAATTAAGGTACTTTGAGATGTATTGAAGGTTGTATAATCTGTGGATACAAGCAGTGATTATAATGTACGTAATTAATATTGTGAATGTCATTACTTATCTCAGGAGGACGCGAACTGTAAGAAATACAGGACAAAGGGTATGGAAGTCTGGTATGAAGAGTTATTGTCATCTCTTTTTAGGGGAAATGTAGCTACTGGTCGGTTAGCGAGGTCATCTGGAATGGATCGTGAACCTGAACCTGAAGCTGAACTGGAGCCTGATAATGAACTTGAACCTGAGACTGATACACCTGCTGCTACTGTTGATTTGGAGGGTCTTGGAACAGATAGGGGGTTCTTTAGGACATTTGTTGAGACTGTCACAGAAGACCGAGCCTCAAGTCAGTCTGGTGTTGGAGAAGACAGAGATGATGACCCAGTTCAGCCTACACAAACACCAGTACCAACTCCGGAGGTTAGGGTTACAGCTGAGAAGGCTCCAGTTAAGAGGAGAAGAAGGCAATCGGTTGGCTCTTCCCGGTTTGAAGAACACCTGGCACATACTAGAGCAAACAGTGACAAGATGGTAGCCATACTTCAGGAAGAAGTGAACTCCCATGAAAAGGCAGCTGAGGATAAGGTGAAGACATATCAAGACATCATAGAAAGAATGGTCGTAGATGAGAAATTAGTGAAACCAAGCCCTCTGTGGTTATTTGCAGTTTCAATGAACAAGTCAAAACAAGAGTCCAATATATTTCTTAGCTTGTGTAATGATGCTGACAGACTGGAGTGGCTGAAGTATGAATTCGAAAAGATTCAGAAGTAGATGTGTTGAATACATTGCAGCCGTTGTCGGTTGCTGAGCATTTGAAGTTGTTTTTTTTTATGTGCTTCTGTACTAATAATTAGCCATTTTCAAGTTGTTTGTTGTGATGAATGTTTTTCTGTTCTTCTGTACAATAAATTTCGTTTATAACATTCAAGTTGTTTACATTCAATAAATATATATGTTCTTAAATCTTGTTTAGCTTCTTACATTCAAAGTAACTGACAGGTTTAGGATGTCAAGTGATGGCACAAGCAGTGAGACCAGATTGTTAAGATCTCGTCGGCTTGCTCGCAAGATTATTCAATGTCATGATGCGACTCAAAAAGAAAATGACGTATTGGCTCAATATTTCTACACACACATGTACAAGCAACCTTGTTACACAGAATATGAGCGAGGAAGACTATGGATGGAGGAGATAGTGCAAGGACATCATATTCGCACTGTGAACATGTTTAGAATGGATTCCGAGGTCCTCCTACGCCTATGCAATGAGCTAGAGCACAATTACGGACTTAATCCATCCAGAGAAGTTTCAGTACTTGAGAAAGTTGGCATATTCCTTTACACTCTAGCACAAGGAAGCTCGGTTCGAGTTGTTGCTGAGCATTTTCAGAGATCAACCGAAACCGTGAACCGATCTTTCCATGATGTTTTAGATTCTGTAACCGGAAACAATGGAGGACAAGGGCTTACACGTGACATTATACGACCAAGAAACTCCAATTTTCCAAGAACACCAACACATATTGCAGCAGATCCTAGATATAAAGATTATTTCAAGGTATGAGATAACTACACTTTCGACCCTAGTTAACTAATCAATAACTTGTTCCTCGTAAATCGATTATTCATGTACAGGATTGCATTGGTTGCCTTGATGGTACACATATTAGCGCATGCATACCCGAACCTGATCAAGGTCCTTTCATAGGCCGTAAGGGTGGAGTTACCTTCAATGTCCTTGCAGTTTGTGATTTTAACATGCTGTTTACTTTCGTGCTATCCGGTTGGGAAGGATCTGCGCATGATGCAAAGGTTCTGGATAACGCCATTTGTAACCCCTCTCTCAACTTCCCACACCCGCCAGTAGACAAGTATTACTTGTGTGACAAGGGTTACGCTGATAGACCGGGGTATCTGGTTCCGTTCTCAAGGACTCGTTATCACCTAAATCAGTTTGAGAATGAACCTCCGTGTAATAAACAAGAAGCCTTTAATAAGGTACACTCTTCCCTACGGAGCTGTATAGAACGCTGCTTTGGCGTACTAAAGAAGAGGTGGAGGATCCTACAATCAATGCCACGTTACTCGGCCAAGACCCAAGTGGACATTCATATGGCTTGTTTTGCCCTACACAACTTCATTCGGTTGTATTCAGGGTATGATGACCTTTCTGAGGACGAAGACGACGACAACTCCGTGCCTTATGCACAAGAAGGAGAAGAAGAGGAGGACGACGGACCACAAGAGCAACAAGAACTAAACCAAACCTTCGGAGGGATGAGCCACATTCGTGATCGAATTGCGAACACAATTTGGAATTCAAGAAGGTTTTAGGATGCATTTTGTGTTGGTATTTGACATTGATGAAAATTTGTTTTTTTTGTGATAACAAAAACAATAGTATTTTGTGTTTGCAAAGCACTTTAATATCACCCATATTACTCCCTTTGGGTTTGTACTCTAGAAGAACAAACTAATTTCGATCATGAATTTTAGTAAGTATTATATATTCGACTGAGTCACAAATTGATTGATCTGAACCGAGTAGTACATACAGACTTCTGCAAATATACATAAACCTGAACCTGGTAGTTCATACGAACCACAAATTGATTGTAATTCACAATAGTCAATACAAAGGCCAGGTTTACACATACTGTTCCATGCAGCAATAGTCATTACAAAAATGCTAAACCAGACTCATCAGTAGTACACTACATAAAGGACAAGTGCTATCCCAACTAGTAAACCCCATACAAATGCATCGACTCTATGAGAATGATCAATCTTTTTATTGTCCTCCTTCAATCGAGTAACCTCATGCTGTAAAGAGTCGACCAACAACCTCTTATAGTCAAGAGTGTTGCGTAGACTGTGAACTTCATTCGTTAAGTTCTTCTTCTCTTGCCTCAAGCCAGTGACATACTCCCGTAATGCGCTTGAGCTGTCATTAAATTCATGAGCGTATTCAACCATCTCATCCTCATTAGCCTCCCTTATGAACTCGTTGACACTCTCATCACTTGAATCAGTGGATGGATAGCTCACCATTTCAATAACTGTCATTCAGCAAACAATAAAGTTTGAAAAATTATAACCAGTATGCATAAATTCATACAAGAAAAAAGCTGTAAATGTAGCCTTTGGCACAATGGCAATTGATAGACAGACTTCAAGTGGATTTATTTATGCTGAGATGTTTGCCGGAAAGCCAAACCCACTTTGCTTTGGTGTTGTAAAATGTGAATCAATATATAGTGAATGTAAGAGTTGATCATCAACAATAAAAACCACCACTGATGCTCAACAGCAACAATAAAAACCACCTTGAAGTCTGTCTATCAACAGCAACAATAAAAACCACCACCACTGCCGGAAAGCCAAGCGAAGCCTTCATTGGCAATCATCAACACTCAACAGTCCAGACAAACACAGAAAGACTGGAGAACAGTTCATGGCCCTAATTAATTACTAAAAATACAAGAAAGATTCTCAATTTTGCTTTGGTGTAAACGCAGATCTACTGCATTTTTTTATTAATCTTCCCCTCTAAATCATTTCTTTTTTGAACAAGTCCTGTAACTATTTTAATTTCCAAAGCGAATGCAGTCATTCAATTGGGGATTTTTTTATTGTTTAAAGGGGTTTGTGGGAAAAAGGGAACTCGTGTAAGAGACACAAGTTTGTGTGATGATATGCTTATGGCCATGGCAAACAGGCTATTGCTTTCTTACAATATCGACAGAGAGACTTGCTTTCATTTGTTGTAAAATGTGAATCAACAGATACCGAATGTAACAACTGAACATCAACAATAAAAACCACCACCACTGATGCTCAACAGCAACAATAAAAACCACCATTTTCCCTCAATTCGCACATCCTTTTCAAGTCATTCCATTAAACCCTAACCCCCAAAATTTGAAGAACAAATAAATCTAAGTGCTGAGAATTACCTGTCTAAACCCAATCGATTTGCAGTTGCCTATTCTCGTCTAACCACTGCTAACCCTTCGCCTTCCACCGGCTGCTCTTCGCGCTGCTAACCCTTTGCCTTCCACCGGCTGCTCTTCGCGTTCCTCTCCTTTGCCTTCCACCGGCTGCTCTTCGTGAACCGATCCTTCGCGTTGGGTCTTCTGTGAAAACAGGCGCAAGAAATAAAAACCTTGTTTTTTTTAGTCACGTGTGTAGCACATGGGTCGAAAAACTAGTGTGTTGCAAGCAAACAACCGTTAACAATATGCAAACACTAAACACTCCATACCACTTGTATTTGGGTCAAAACACAACTACACACACTACACTAGTTTAACTAGCCTAACATCCAAACACAGCCTAAGGCTCTTCCTTTTAGTTTTGAACAAGGAAAGTGACCTTACATTTTGAAAAACATGGATCAGAATTAGGCAAAGAGAAGACATCAATCAAAGCAAAGAAGAAAAGAGCTTTCACTGTCGACACAATAACATGAAGAAGAGCAACCTTTTTCCAAAAGCAATTGCTTGATATGTTACTGAAAATCCAAGAGATGTCAGAAATGATGACTACCCTTATTGTGTATCATTATTATTTATTTTTTACAAAGGATTATCAAGCATTAATTAACAAAATTGATAATTAATCATATCCAATTATCATATGATATATGCCTATCTATCTAGCTTAGCTAGCTCCATCAATACAAACGAGTTTCATGTCAAAAATTTTACTTTTACTTGATTTTTGTTTCACCAACTTAGTTTACATAAGACCCACATTCCAAATTTGTACAACTTGTATGATACATGACATTTCATATGAATAGATCATATTCCAAATTTTTACAAGTTGTAGATTGAATCCATGGTTCATACTTGCATGATATAAGGACGATATACTAACCACTTGTTATCGGTTTGTTTTCGTATTGGACTTTTACTGTCACATGATGTGTTTTGATACATACGTGTGAAATCCTTTATCCCACCAAAACTTTGTACCGTATTAGACCGATGCGATCTCGACTTATTGAACATGTAGATTGAATCATGGTTTTCCAATTCAGTTGATCCGACCGATTTTAAGACGTGCATGACATCAAGTGTCAACGTATATAAAGACAATGAACAATGGTTTTTACATCTCAATAGATATGACCGACTTTAAGACGCACACGTCGTCAAGTATCAACGTATATAAAGTCAGCTGGATTACTCATTATGTTGTCAATATATTTCAAGATTAAATCTCAAAGGATTTATGTGGTGAACTTGTTTAAGACAATATATTCTCACATATAAAGTTGTGTGACACCGACCCTACTTTATAAGGTTGGTGGACTCTATTGTCAATTGATTTTAAAAGATAGAATCTCACTAGACTGTGTTGACTTGAGTCAAAAAACATGTACACTCGTACAGAAGTACAAAACATGATTATCTTGTATAATAGTTTCTCAAGTTCGGATAAGGTTGATAGACCTTATTATCAATTGATTTTATGATAAAATCTCACTAGACTTCTTTATTGACTAAGTCTAATACGCATATACACTCATGTATATACAATCCTTGCTCTACGGTCTGTCTGTATCGGACCTAGTTTCTCAAGTTAATATGATGACTTGTCTTTTCCATAGCTTATAAAGGAAGGTGAAAAGAAAGAGAAAGATGAATGAGGCCAAATCTCCTACATAAAAAGCTTTATACCATGCCATCTTTACTTTTACTTAGCTTTTTTTTGGGTGTCGAAAGGGGAATCCTGAAGAATTAGTATGTAACATAAAGTAACACATAGAACAAGGCAGAAGACAAAAACTACTTTTATATCCACTAGTAACACATTACGTGCACATATAATAATGTGTAATATGAACAATAAGGTAAAATGTAATCAAGTAGACTTTATCTACAAGCATATTCACCTTTCCCTAAAGTTAAATTTATAAAGCTTCGTTGATTCTTTTGGATACTTGATGTTAAAGAAAAGTGTACATATACATCACACGCCTTAACTTTATGAACTATGATGTTAATCAATGCACTAATAAAGTGCTAATTCATATCATTACTCAATTAAACCACATATGAACTTGAGATGACCTTCCTTTATTGAAGATATTTTTCGAGTGTCGCCTAAACGATTGTCTTGGAAAATGCCGTAGTCACATGCCCCTGTTGATCGTATTGATCGTGGATGTGTTTGAGGTCTCCGAAGATCCTCCATCTAGGTGGGGGCAACGTCGTGGGATCCACATCTCCTCAGGAGTTATGTCATTCCCTAAAAAAGGTTTCTACTATCCTGCTTCCCGGCGGCGAGACACCACGCTAGTTCATCTAGCCCGTGTCCTCTCCATGTTTTGTCAGCCTCGAGTGTTCCGCGTCTTCTCCCAAGTTGTCGTTGTTCCGACTTTTTGGATCTTTCTCACATTTTCGGTTTTTGCTTGTGGTGATTGTATTGTTTCCCTTTTGATTTTTTCCTATTTGCATGACGGTTTGTCCGTTTATCGGCCTCTCGATACACCAATTATTTTTGGTGTAATCGAGACTCTTACCTTCTTGATCAACAAAAAAAAAAATGTAAGTAAAGAGATAAGTTTGATATTACACGATTACATGCGTCTCGTGAGACGCACGAGTTTTGTATAACTGTTATAAAATGTGTAACTTTTTAATTGACTGTGCATATTTGTATGATTGCCCTAATTGGCACGGTGAAAAGAGGGGAACCAAGCAGTAAAAAAGGCGAGTTAAAAAAGTAAATTTTGATGGGAAAGGTTTCGAAGAGAGCGTTAAAGAAGGGCGTGCATTTGGCAATCCTCCTCTTCTAATCATCATTATCTTTTTTCATTCCCCTTTCTCTCCTTTTTAAGATATACTCCGTACAGTAAACAAAAAAGAAAATTAATTTTTATTTATTAATATACTATAAATTTAAAAACTATGTAAATATAATAATAGAATACAAAGGGTTATATAGAATAAAATAAATACAATTTCAAAAATACAAATAATACATTTAAAAAGGTTAATAAAATTTTATTTGTGAAAATTTCTTATAATATTAAAACTAAATTTTGAGGCTTCACGGTTAAATATTATGAACCGATAATAGAATTTATAATTCTCCTAATATCCTTAAGAGAAACACTAAATTTTATCATCAAAATATTGTGAGAAAATCAACAAGACTTATAATATTAAAACTAAATTTTATGAGGAAATCAATTATACCAATAAAGGGGAGAAACATAAATAGATCAATTAACAAAAATACTATATTTTTTCAT
>BSUD01000081.1:81862-99817 GCA_033239045.1 Fagopyrum esculentum | reverse complement strand
CCATGTGATTATTATAATTATTTATTGAACTTTGAATTTGCAACCAAAATAAATTTATTATTACAAAATAACTATTACCTCCGATAAAAAAAAATAAGTGTCGTTTTAAAATTATAAATTTGATCAAAATAATTTGTCGTTTTAAGTTTTTTAGGCCAATAAATGAACAATAATTATAAGAAATGTTCTTGAAAATTGGTATAAATGATTAATTTTAGTTTCAAAATCTTTTTTATTGGTTTAAAAGAAGGTTGAATATTAAATAAGTGATAAGATTTAGAAAAACTTTACAAAATCTACGTTATTTAATATTTTTCTTAAAATTTGTGTCAAAGGCTAAAATGACATTACAAAATCTACGTTATTTAATATTTTTCTTAAAATTTGTGTCAAAGGCTAAAATGACAGTTATTTATCGGAGAGAGTATTTAATAAAAGAGTAAAATTGGTTTGTGGGTTATTATTGTAACAGTAAACATAAATAAGACTATTATATTTGTATGGATACAAACTAAGCACCTTTCAAATTTTTCTAAAAAAGCTCTACTACACCAATATTCTCGTTATTTTAAATTGGAAAATTATAGTGGCTTACTTTGTATCTTTGATACAAAATAGGCTCTTCTACACCAATATTCTCTTGTTAAAATTGATGCGGAATATGGTTGAATTCCGACATGTCAAAGATCACAAAAGAAGTCATGTGTTCAGACATATGTATATTAGGTCTGAATCCAACACATAAACCCTATCGAACCTAAAATCATCTTTTTTTTAATGACATCTATACAGTAAAAACATTCTTTTTTTTTAAATGACGTTGTTATCAACCTATTTCAATTTAAACATAAGGGTTTTCCAAAAGAAAATAATCTGACGGTGAAAATAACAATTATTCACATATATTCATGAATTGACTTCTATTAAAAAAAAAACTCTTCGACTAGTCAATGTTGACTGCTTAACCTAACCAATCAACCATTCTTCAAAGTGTTTTAACTTTAAGTATCAAGAGATTCAAGACTAGTACAATACATATATACACATATGGTTATTAGCATAGATATTTGTTTGAATTGTCTAATCCGTTAATTGCAGAAAAGAACAAGTCACACAAGGTGCAAGTATAGCATGAATACTACTAATAACAATTATGAATGATGATAACCTGCATCATGTATGGGCATACATTCATGGGACTCCATGATAATGAATGATCGTACTTCTCTTTGTCATCTACCGTGTGGTGTGGGTATTTCAAACGTAAGGAAGTTAGCTTAGAGGTTCGATGTATGATCCTAACAACTACACTTTGATAAGATGGTACATTCTACGAATTCGGGTTTCGGATGTCGGGTTTTTGGACTCAACTGAATGTCCTCTTTCATCACTCCTTAGTATGACCAACTTCATCTAGATACAATGCAGCAAACTTATGTAGGAGATATTCTTCATATATGTCCAAAAACATAGTCCATGACACAAATCAGTACAATCATTCATATTGACATGGCACCCTTCTCTACATGTCCCTCGATTGCAAGTGACTAGGAAACCGTATTGGTTGATGGATGGGTGTATCATTTCTACCAACCTGCCTAGCATTTCACCTACCATCCACACCCAACTAGGTGTTCAAAGAGAATAACCGGGTGTGTAGTATTTTTTTCGTTTTTAGACTTTAAAAGTATAAAATATAGTTATATTTAAATTAACACAAATCAAAGTTTACTAATTCACGGAATATTATTAGCGTTACAAACAAATATCAAAATGAATTCCAATTAGTACAAAACGATGCAAAACAAACACAATATTTTTTTGCATACAACACACGTAAATCAACACAGATTAGAAGTGAGTTGGAAGGGAGGAGCAACGACAGGAGTGAAGTGTCCGCGTGAACCACTGAACGTGATCAAGGCTCGCCAGATTGAGTTCGTCGAAGACTCAAAGGTTTGGTGAAGAGATTTTAAAAATTCAGGGAAGGACAAATGTTAAAACTAGTATGTATTTAATGGTTTTAGTGATTTTTTTATATTAATTTACGCCGATGGAATGGGGCAGGAGTGACGGTTCGGGTGGTTGGTGGTTGGTGGTTGTACCTCCGTCCATACCCGACCTACTACCCATTAATTTCACCCATCAACCACCCACCACCCGGAATTCTGGGGGGTTCACCTGTATATTCGATCGGTTGACCAGATGAGAGTTGGGTCGGGTGGTTGTACACTCATTTTCATCCCTACAAGTGACTCGATCAATCGACATTTGAAGTCGTGGATTAAGGCAAAAAATCGGGTCGCACATATATGGGTTAGGTATGAGTCCACCCTATAAGACCAACATATTTCATCTTATAAACAACTCGTCAACTCACCTTGCAGTAGAAAGGGTTTCTGGGAAGACCACCTAAAAGCTTTTAGATGGTTTCTAGGAAAGCTTCAGAAAAGGCTTTTACATGGATCTTTCACGTGAAGCAAATAGGATCGCGAAAGAATTAAGGTTATATAATTAGCTAAAACTAACACCTAATCAAACCTCAGATGGCACAAATGTCACAGTAATTCATGATCTCCAAAGCAAATTGGATATTTTTCAATCTCGAGTTTTTTCGCTAATTGCAGCAGAGACTAGAGGGAAAGAGATCCCAAGGATGACCTTACTTTAGTATACACCAACCATCTATCTAAGATGTTCCAACTCTACACATGATCTAATTATGGTCCCGTAACAAACAGTAGGACTAATTGTAATTAACAATGCTAAAAAGTGAAAAAACAGGCTTAACAAACATGCTTAAAAAAAGAAAGAATCAATAAAGGCAAAAAGGAAGCAAACGAGCACACTCAAAGTGACTTCTATTTTGATATTCTTTGCACTCAAAAGCTGATTGCTAATTACGATTACTTTAAGCAGCTACTAATCAGGGCACTTATGGGTTCTTGAGATGAGAAAGATTTCTTAATTCTAATCATACATGTCTGTAAGCTTTTTAATCAATTTCGACCCCCATGTACATGCATGCACAGTTACATTACCTTTTGAGCCTTCTTAACCCTGTCTGTAACCATGGCCCATGACAGCTCTAGCTATATGGTTCACTGACTACTGATCTGAACAAACTCTCTTTATAGCTCTAATACAATGAATACTTTCTAGCCTTTGACATCTTTACTTTCAAAGTAAGTGTCTCCATTCTCATGTTCAGCTTGTTTAAAATCGAGCTGAACCAAGCTCAAGTAGCTCGATTCATACAAGTCTGGTGCCTTTCAAGGGAAACAGCTAGCTTATGACAAACACAACCTAAGTCCACTAAAAACTGTGAAATTGATCCTACATTGTTAAGATGTGTGGAATATTGTTCCACATCGACAATATAATAATACCTGAATATAACATATAAGTAATAGGCTACTCCTCCTATTGCCAATTGGTTTTAGGATGGAACCCTAAGGCTTGTGTGTAAGGTTCACTTAACTTATGACAATGTTAGTTTACAAAGAAGGCCCTTTATTTCTTCTTTTATCTCAGCTTGTCCCTCAAAGTCTTTCTCAAGGTTATGTGCCTTAAAGTATTGGGGGGAAAGAATAATACCAACCGTGCAAAGTTCTCATTGCAGCTCTTTCCTTTGCTTTTCAAGAAGCTTTAAAGTTTGCAAGGTGTACAATCTTTGAAAGGAAAGGGTATGTATAGTGGACCAATTGATGTTAATGATGTAAAGAGAATGTCCTTTATTTCTCCACCCTTATTAATCCTCCATTTAAGTTGTTAAGGGGTGGAGGGTGGACCATATATGGTTGCTAATCCACATCATGGCAAAAGGATAACATAATTGCACTCAATGATGCTTTTTAGTAATGTTAGTTTTAGTATAAGTATGATACAATATTACAAGTGGTTGACACCATATTGTGTTTAATTGGTTGCTTAGTTATTAATATTAGTGCCTCTCTCCAACTTGCCCATTTTCTCTCAATTCTGTTTAGTGCTTAAGTGCACATCTTTTGAGTTTATAGGCTGATTTCACACCTAAACCTCTCTTTCTACCTCCCTACTAGCAAGCATGGATCCTAATCGTCTCTCTACAGCTTCAGAAGCTCATCCCGAGACGATGGACTTCCTGTCTCGTGCTTGGTGTAACTTCGCGGTCCAAACTCTCCAACCAGAGCAACAGCTGCAAGATCAAGCACTCGTTTTACGAGATATCCCAGCTAAGGAGTACGTCAACCACACGCATCCTATGGTCCCGGTTTGTACTAAAACTCTGTGTATGACCTCAGGCCGGTTCTTACTCCTTGTGGTAAGACTATATAAACATAGATATACTGATGGGTTTTTGTGCCTTGTGAGTTTTGCAGAAGATGGAAAAGAGTGTGAGGATGGATGATCAAGATAGTAAGTCCATGCCCCAATGGCAATCCAATGATCTCAAGGTAAAAATGAATGTACTTTTTATCCTTAAAAAGAAACTCTAACCTCGAACTTCTAAGGTCTAAAAGGACTTGTTTTATGTGTATTTTGTAGTCCTGGATATGGATGCAACAAGCTATGCACCCTGAGCTGAACTATAATGCCAAAAAGAAATGGGTAAGGCTTCTATTTCATCTACAACCTGGAAAAAAAAAACTCATAGATATCCATAGGGTAGTAATTCATACTTAACTTTTTTTTTTTTCTTTTCGTAACTGAAGCCGTTTTCATGGAAAATACCACCATTGAAGAATGTTCCGATTAAGAAATGGGTCAAAGAGATCAAAGAGAAGAGAAAAGAAGGAAAGAGGCTTCAGAGAGCTGAGGTGCATGCAGCTGTGTCCATAGCAGGCTTAGCAGCTGCGCTAGCAGCTGTTGCAGCTGAGAAACCTGAGGATGGTCATGACAAGGAACCAGACAAGGACCGGGAAGCAGCCCTAGCGTCTGCAGCCACCCTGGTGGCGGCTCAGTGTGCTCAGATGGCTGAGTTAATGGGGGCTAAGAGAGATCAGCTCAGCACTATCATAGGCTCAGCAATCACTGGTACTAGCACAAGTGATATCCTAACTCTAACTGCAGCCGCTGCTACATGTATGATCACACCTACCTTCGTTAACTAGATTCAGAAGTTCCGTTTCTTGTTTACAGAATGTTTATGAATTTACTTGTTATACAGCATTAAGAGGAGCTCAAACACTGAAAGCACGGACAGGAATCATGAACAGGCGGAACGTACCTGTACTGCCATATGACGATACAAAAGATTTGGAATTTGACTTTGAAAAGAACAGACTGTTGCTAGCCAAAGGTGCTCGGCTCCGCATCGAAGTGTCAGATGGTAAGTAGTATATATACACTGTATACTTATGGATGATCTGTTACATATAAAAAAAACAAAGATATCAACAGAAAATTACTAAATGATTAAAATCTGATCGTTTCATGGAATTCTCGTGAATGAACAGGTAGATGTATGGCAAGGGTGGTTTCTCTACATCTCAACAATGAAACGAAGGTTAGAGCTTAATTCTGTGTTTCATACATACGTAACTGTCATGCCAAGTTCTATCCAAATTCTGAAACTTTTTTACAATCTAAATGATGCAGGTTATCTTGAAGATAAAGAAGCTCAACATATTCAATGTCATTACAAGCAAGAAGGAAAGTAAGTCAGAATATTTATTCCCTTCCTCAACCCTCTCCAACTATTCGTTGAAAATCTCATATATTTATACATACAATACACTCAAAAGAATACCATAAATGTCTGTTACAGGTATTGTGCTTGATCAGCACATTGAGTTATACAGAGATTCTGAAGGTGACGAAGATGACACATGCTATCAGATTTCATTGACAACAACTAGAGGGATGATAAAATTGGACATGGCAGATGACTATCAGAAGTGCAAGATATGGACTTCCACCATTAACCACATGCTCAGGCTTTCTACATCACTCACCAAATATGAGCTTCAATTCTGCAAGTACTGATCATTTCACGGAGTATCCCTACGCTACATCTGATATTATCATCCTAGTATTATTTGTTATGTGTTCTATGTACTATGTCACTTTGTGTAATTACCAGAGTAATATCTTCTTGATGTTGTACTTTTTTTTTTACCAAGTTTCTATAATAAATATGTTTCTTGGTTTTAGCACTAAATCATGGATAGTTGATTTGATATCATCAACACAAGTTAGTGAGTTACACATCTAATGCAACAGTTTAGTTTTATACAGCAAGTTAGATGTACAGTTCCCTAAAGATGACCAATCAACTAAACAAGAAATTACAAAGCTATATATATCATCAGGAAACTATACAAAGCAAAAACAAATAAGATTCTGTCATCAATCAATGTATACACTTAAATGTTCACAGTGAATGGTGGAGAAGATGAGAGATTCATGCGGTCCAAAGCTTTACGCGTTACAAGGATCAAAAAGGTCCTTCAAAAGGGAAAAGGTCTTTCAGGGCGATTAAGATATCTAACCTCTCAAGCCAGGTCGTCACTTTCACTCATTAAATTACCCTTGATATATAGGTGCTTAGTTGGCTCATAATAGAGCAACAAGAATGTAGATATCATCATTTTTGAAATAAAATATCGGCAGTCCTAAGTTTTAGCCAATTTTCATGATGATTAAGATTGGAGAATCACATTCACAAATTAAATGACCCTTCATGTATAGTGCTTAGTTAGCTCATAATCGTCATTCCTGATATAAGTAAGTTTAGCCAGACACTCCTATCAAATAGGCACTACATTTTAGCTTAACTTCACACCCTAAAAGCCTGAAGTACTCATCAAAGCTTCATGTACAATATTCAATATAAAAATTCCTACAGCTAACTTTAGGTTACTTCAACAGCTTCAGCATCTAATTCCTGTTCATCTTTAGATTCTGAAACATCTTATGTAAAGTCTTAAACCATATATATTTTTAGCTCGCTTGCATTGCTTATATAATCAAATTCCCATTTCCTATTGCAGACTCTTTTGATCTGACTTATGATTCCAAGGGCACATACAAAGCCATGACCACAGCAACAATACTCGATTTTTATTTATCAATAGTTCAATGTCCCACAAGGCTAGTGACATCTTAACAAACAATCAAGTAACTGGTATTCGAATAAGCATCCAAACTTCCAGTAATGTCATATAGCTATGAAATTAAGATAGTAACTGCAGTTCCTTGCAAACAAATTACCCCAAAATACATAATTTCACAAGCATCCGATCAAATGCCATGATAGTTAGGTTATTGATTGCCGATTCCTATCAGACAACTTTTGTCTTTCTTATTAAATACAACAACAACAACAGACACAATTAAAAGCAGAAGAAAGAAGAAGACTACAAGGAAGAAATACACACATGTCACTCGCCTCGACGCCAAGAGAGTTCCTCGGCATTGGTACTTCCACGACTCTCAATTCTAGAGCCTCTCGGCAAAATGGCTTCAAATTTTGGAATGATCGATAACAGAGAAAAGGGTTTCGTTATTACATTAGTCATATCCTTACTATAGTAAAAGAGGGACTTCCCCAATGAATAGGGGATTTCCCTTTTTGCCCTTTCATCCCTTTCTTTCCTAATTTACCCTCAACTAATATGGTATATTATTACGTTTCATTACCATCCTCCATTCTTTGACAGCTTGCTTCCATCCTTACACGCGTCGTGCATTTTCGACTGAAGAAGTCTTACTCCTTACGATTCATTCACCGCCTCCCTTCTTCTCTTATGGCCTTTCATTTTAGGTTTAGAGGCATCTTCTTCTCTGAAGATCTTCGACGGCGCCTTTTTCTGTGTCGAGATTGTGGAGTTTCGGTTCAGAATTAAGGTTTGAAAGACGATTTGCTTGATTTCGTGGTGATCGCGCCTCAATCTCCTCACGTCTCGTGCCTCCGCTCAATTTGGGTGCCCTCTCTTCTTCCTGTTGGCATTGCTATATTGATTTCTAGAGTTTCAATTGGTTTATAGTTGGATAAATTTATTCAGTGTTGGTTTATTTATGTACTCTTTACGCCAAAGAGTTCTTCCCCAATTTGATTTGATACTCGATCCTCTCGTACTCTTTGTGATGTGCTGCCGCTGCAAGTGCAAATTTCTCTTCTCTTCGTCATCGTTCGATTCTCTCAGCCTCTCAGGTTTGTTCTCCTTCTCTTCTTCATTGTTCTTGCTTGTTGTTATCCACTTCTCCTACTCTTCTTTTAGTTTAGGGTTTTTCGATTGGAGTCTTGAGTCTTTTTCCGCTTCTTCAATTTCATTCCGCTTTTGTTTTTATTGAAGCTTTCTTCGATCGGCGAAGTCTGAAGCTTCCTTTGGTTGCTCCGATTGTTGAAGACGTGAAGCTGCCTTCGACCTTCATCCTTGCTGCCTGAGACCTACATCCTTGCTGCCTGAGTTAGTTCATTGTTCTTGGACTTCTCTTTCATTTACTCTTCTTTGCCGCTTTCACGTGTCCCTCAATCTGCCTCCCCAATTTCACGTGTCACTCCAATTTACCCCTTTTATGATCGTCAATTTTGGATTCCGTCTCTCCCGTCGCCAGGTATGTCTTCAACCTTCTCTCTTGTCCGGTAAGATTACACGTGTTCCTTACCGCATAATTCACCTTACCAATGTCTTCTTCCACCGCTCAGTTTTCTTTTTGATCGGTCTCAGACGACAACAATGATGATCGATTGGAGCCTTCTTCTTCGTTGTCCTGGTAAGACTCTCCGGAACTGAAGAGCACTGCTTGCTCTCGAGCTCCGACGAGGCTTATCGTTAGAGCAGCGAGAATGGAGTCCCAAAAGGCCTCTTTAGGGATCAGAGCCCCTGATTTCCTATCTGAAAAGGTTTGTGACCATTTTTTTAATGATTTCCTATCTGTTTAGTTTCTAGAGTCTCTGACAGGGAAGACATGGGCGCTGCAAGCATATGAAGGATTTCCTGCTTTACTGGTGCAGTTTCATTAGAATGTCAACATTAGTTTCTCAATTTGCCATGACTTTTTCATTACATTGTTTTAATCTCGAGTACTATGAACTCTCCGTTACAAATGGAATCTGAACATGGTTTGATAATTTGTTGTCGGCTATAATGTTAATCTTGTTGGTGCTGCTCTTCCCTTCCTTTGGTATTATCTTTTGATGTGCAATTGTGATGGCTCAGGTCATGTTTATTTGCAATCATTGCCCATTTAGCACTTAAAGAAGGATATTGTGAAGCTTTCAGATTTTAACATGAAGGTACACTACTAATACATTCTAGACTAGATCATTATTTAAGTGTAGTGTTGTTCTTTGTTATATAAGGCATAAGTTAAATGACAACTTGTGGAATCCTCTGCAGAAAAGGCTTGCTGTGGTTACAATATCTTCCAATTCTCCATTAACACACCCGCTGGTCCATGCTTTAGATGAATCTATAGTTTTTAAAATTGACCTGTAATGCCTTGGCTAACTCCTATGAATTTTGCTCTTGACAGGATGGACCAGAACTTATGGCTGACGATGCTAAATCATTTGGATATCCTAATCCATATCTGTATGATCATGTACACTGTTAAGATTATTTTAATATGTCGGCTTGTACATAAAATATTAAAAACTAATATATGATTGATCAGTTCTACTTACGCAGATTCAAGAAGTTGCACGCAGTTTCGGTGCAGTCTGCACACTAGAGTTCTTCCTGTTTAAAAAGGTGCCTTGTGAGTTGTGGCCTTACTAGACTACCTGATAAAAAAAATGAAACTCGAGCTTAAAACATCAGGATGAAAGTTTATTTGCATGTGTGCAAAATTCACATGTTTTTCTGTGTTAACAGGATGGGAGAAGGCCATTTGAGTTGGTATACCATGGGCAGTTTATTGCTTCCGGGCCAAGCAATGGTGTTCTTGTTACAGGAAGGTTGCAATTTCGTTGATCTTTGTGTCATTATATTATGACATTCCAAAATCTTTATTGTGGTAGTACTTGTGATTTCCTTCCTTGAAAATTATTAATTGGTTAGGGACTTGAGCCGTGCAATTGAGTGTGTTCTAAGCGGCCAACCACCACCAACAGTTCAGAAGCCCAGGTATTTGTTCATAAACCGTCTGCTCTCAGCTGCCTAGATCTTTTGTGACCTATATGCTAATAGGTTATATATGGTTTTGCAGCTTTGGGTGCAGCATCAAATGGCATCCTTAGACAAAGACGAGTCCGACTGGGATTGGTGCTTGGTGTAACTTGTAAGACTTTCACTTCCGCGTCTTCTGAATGTATAGTAGTGAGAGCGGTGATATTGAAGAAAAGTGTATAGATATATATGCAGGGAAGTGACAAGAATTCATAATCCATTTTATGATTCTTGTTAACTAATTAGAATTAATTAAAGTCATAGTTGAGGACACTCTGATTCAAAAGAGAAGCAGCAAGGCAAGCACCGATACAGGTAATAAACAAAGTCGGTCTTCTCATGTCCATTAATTGGTTTTTTCTCTAATCTCTATCTTTGCTACTGGGTAGGTAATCTCTCTTTCATTCTCTGTATAATAAGTTAAATAATGTTTTTTAACAGAAAAGGCTAGGGGTTGTATGTGAAGTCTTCCATGAAGTTGTTCAACAGATAATAAATAAAATCACTCTTCTCATGTTACTTATCCCCAGATCCACCATGGCCGCTCCAAGTAAGTTAACTGCATCTTCTTACTCAATTCCTAAACAACATTTTTATTCATTTTAATATAACCAATTTTCGGATCAAGATAAATCAGTTATTTACCTACACTTGTGATGATTCAAATTGTGCAAATAGGTGTGTCAAGGCAGAGATGAAGGACAAATGCCTAATGTTCAGTGGGATCTGCTGTAGGGAGTGCAAATGTGTCTCTTTTATTTTTATTCCTACCAAAACCATGTAATCGGACAAATCGATCATAGAGCTGCCTTTTCCGATTAGTACGGTTAAGCACTTACTAACTTATTACCCTTTTCCGATTAATACAACCGTTTTCGCTTACTAACGTACAAATTTCATAAGGAGATGAAACTCACCGGATGTTTCCCAAAGGTCATTATTTATTCATCATCCTCAATACCACCTTGTGATTGATAAGAATAGAGAAAAGTAAATGAAATGAAGCTGTAATGTAAAAGTGGTCAAAACTCAAAAGATCATTCTAAGACCCTAAAGTGATAGCTGCTTGCTTAAACTTTCTCATGGTGAAATCGGCTGCAAATTTATTTATTTTATTATTTGTTCAACACTAAAAGTGTAATTTAGTCTTGAATTAAACATATGTATAATTCATGTTTGGTGTGCTAAGGTAGTTACCTTGACTCCTGAATATGCTCATATGTATAATTCATGTGGTTTCTTACTTGATCCATGCAATTGGATTATGTCTCGTATTGAATATCTATGATTGTAAAAGGTACATGAGTTGCAGAGTAGCAGTGTATACAAAGTTTGTTTTGTTGATCTCTTTTATTACAGTTTGTATTGAAAGTTTGTTTTGTTGATCTCTTTTATTACAGTTTGTATTGCAATGCTTTCATGTGAGATACACACTTTACTACAGTTTGTTTGAATGCAATTTTGATCAGTTTTTTTTTCTTAAATATGTTTAAATTGATTCAACCCATGAGCCTGCATTTGACAATGCTTTTATATACAATTTATAGCCTGTTTATAATTGCGAAATGACAAGAGACTTGTTATAATTCTTTCCAATTGTCAAGTAATGTTTAACAGTTGATGTTTCTGTTGCTGATTCTGTGCTTTCTTATTCAGGGTGACTTCCACCACTGCTAAAGGTCGATTTCAATGAATCACAATGCTTAGTATTTGAAACCTGAAGTACGAATGCCTTCTGCTAAAGGTTATCCGCATAGTCCCTTCCCTAAATCCTTCGTCTATAAGTTTTACTAAAATCATGTGAAACTGTCCAATTAATGCTCTAAACTCTTCGAGTTTGGACCAAGAAGCATGCCTAGGTCATATTATGTAGTAGACAGTGGCGGGAGAATAGGAATTAAGTCAATACCTCTTTTTTCTCTTTCATATATCAATGATGACATTTGAATAAACTACATAGCCATATGATTAGTTATTAGTTAACTATAGATATGCATGCAAGTGGAGAAAATTTCATTATCTTTGTAATCTCCATCTTTCCAGTTTATGATGCACTATTAGTTTATGAACTCTACATTTATAGGTTAGTTATCGAATACCTTTGGACTAATTGGTTTGCCATGATCCTGTTACAGGTCTCCTTGGTTCAGTGCTGGCAAAAGAAGGGCAACTGGCCAGCGTCTCTGACATTCTTAAAAGAACTTTCAAAGTACGTACATTAAGCCAAAGTTGCCATCCGGTTGTTTATAAAATTGTATCTGGTAGCTCTAACATGTCACTATAGTTCTGAAACAATACTTTCTAACTTCAGGAGGAGCTCAAATTTTTCACATCTATTAGGTTGCAGAATTTGTACACTCAAATGTATTTTGCATACAACAGTTTTTAGCCTATCAATAGTTGGAATTATGCACATTCTTCTATTAACCAATTTAATAATGCCTTCTTCACGTTCATTTTGGGTTTTGGGGCAATATCAATAATGCTAATGATTTGCTGGCTAAATATTCTTCTTCGCTTGTGTCACAGCTTGATGAGTGTGTATTATTGTAATTACCTTTTTTGTACTATTGTTCATAATTTAGCCGCGGAGTTAACACTTCATTTATGTGTAATACCGACCTCTTATATATTTAACCAATTTAATAATGCCTTTTTTGTACTATTTTTTTTATCGACCTAATTAACGATCGCAATTCACGGCGCGCGTGCGTAGCACGCGCGTCCATACTAGTACTCATATAGTCATATGTATGTCAAATGGAGAAATTGCATTAAATAAACTCAAGTTTTGAAGTAATTACAGGAAATAACCCAAACTTTTAAAAGTGTACAAGTACACGTTAGCAAGTCGATCATCATGAATTGTGAGATTTTCTATCGTGGCAAGTTATATATTTGTCAATTTGTAACCCAAAGTTGGTGTTAACAAGTCATCGAATGATAAATTACAAGTGTTTTTTTGAACGAAAATCTCGGATATCCGGTAGTTGAGATCACTTTCTACCCTTCGAATTTACCCATGTTGATCCGTTAGCGGGTTATTGGTCTAGGGAAACACACAATTTGCTTGATCCGGTTGGGTTAACTTAGATGGAACAGACATTTTACTCTTAATTTGGATTTGAGCTTTTTGGGTGGACCTAGGTAGACCTACTCATATCCGGTTAGTCCGCCCAGAAAAACGGACGGGTATGGACATAGGACACTGCTCTAGGTCCGCCGGACCAAAGTACCCGCAAATCTGGCCCGCCCTCCCACCCGGACGAATACGGAAACCACCATAGGCCCGACATTCAGGCTTGGTCCGAAAAAATGGCCCCAAAATTTTATAAAGTCCAACCCGAACCCGTCTAGACCTACGCAAAGCAAAACTACTTTTCTTGTCCGTTTTTACGAGTCTGAAATGCTGATCTAAGATCTTGCACATATCCGTTCAAGTCAAACTTCCGGGTCCCCTTTTCTGAAAAAACAAAAATAAACGAGAATTTGTTCTACTCGATACAAACAAAATAAAGGGCTAATTTGGTTAATAAGGAGTTTTAATTTTGGTAACTAGGCCATTTAATTTTTTAATTAGGTAAATATACCCCAACCTTTTTTTTGTTTACCCTAAAAAACCTAAACACTTTTTCTAAGGAGTACATTTATTAAACACAAAACTAAAAAGCTTTAGTAAGCCAAATTCTTTCATAAAGAAAACATTATACCACCGAACCTATTCCTTCGGAGTTCGGGCCAATCCTTTTACCAGGCACGTCTTCCCGTATTTGCCCAGTTCTACCCGGACGTTGTAATCATGAGTAACTAGTATATACGGGTACGGGTCAGTCTACACCTGGATTTGGACCTGACCCGAATCCGCGATTCGGATTTGTTTGAGGAATTGAACCAAAACCAAAACCTCTTACATCCGGGATAGTCCGGGTCGGAATTTGGACACTCCCTAATTGCCTCCAAAACTTTATCGAAATTTGAAATCCGTAGAAAAGTTGAGTCATGGCCCGAGTCATTACCACTTTGGACCCTATGGGCTGCACTGTTCTCCGGCCCGTTAAGATATTCAGAGTATCCTAAATTAATAATATAAAAAAGATAATCAAATGTAAAAAAATTTTTATTAAATTAAACAAATAAAGATTATGTATTAGTCTAAGAAAAGGTAGAAAGGTGAAAATTATTAGATGAGTTTTATCTATTATGAAGTTTGAATTTCCAATTTTGTATTTCTAAATATTTTCAGTCTCGTCCTGAATTTTCAAATATTTCAAAATAGATCCTAAATATTTTTCTATTTCATTTTGGTTTTCAACGTTTTTGGATTTCATTTTGGTTTTCAACGTTTTTGGATTTCATTTTGGTCCCTACCTTTTTATTTTTATTTTATTGTACTCCTTAATTGTATTTTATTTTAAAACAAACATTTTCTTTTTAACTTTTAAAAAGCTTCGAAATTCTGAAATTATTTTTAAGTCAATCTAATACTAAATTTATAAGGGCAATTTTGGTAACTAGGCCTTTTTGAGAAACTAGAGTAGTAACTAGACTTTTTAATGTTCAATTAAGTAAATATACCCCAACATTTTGTATTTATTCTCAAACTCTACACACTCTTCTCTTAAGGGTTACATTTACTAAACACAAAACTAGAAAAAGCCTAGTAAACCAAATTGTTTCAAATTAAATTATAATGAATATTCGTATTGTGCCTATCGTGCATGTGCGCTCATATACGCACACGACTCTCACCGTATGGTTCGTCTATATCGGACAATCACCATTAAGATTTTTTTTCGAGATTTATCTTTTACGGTCGTCTATATTCCACTCGTGATTATTACTAGAGTTGCTAAGGATTATGAAATACCATTTACAAATGCATCACTTTGCAGTTGAAGACATCATTTTTATATAAGCATAGATACAGTCCAAGTCCGAAAACATGTTCTTCAACTCAGGCTAATGACAGAATTCACAGTTTCTATGTAAAAAAAAATGCAAACAAGATTCCCCTCTAAGATTGTTTTTCAATTTATCCTTTTTATCATATATTTCATATTATAAAAGTGTTTGTAATGGATTTTTTTATATTTTTTGTGTGACAATCTCAACCTAAACCCGTACAAAAATCTCTTATCTTATCGTATAAGCTTTATCTAATGAAAAAACTTGTTATATCGAACACCCCGTGTCGATGTGTTCGACAAAATGAGATTTTTTTAAAAATTTAAGTTTTTCGGGTAGTTTTAGGCATCTTTGATAAAATAAATTTTTTTCCTTCACAAATTTAACTTTTTAAGTAGCTTTAAATTTTGGACAAATTTTTTATAGATTTTTTTTATATCGAAAGATTTTTATGTTAATTTTGAAAAAATTATGACAAGTAGAAAACAAACAAATAAATAAATAGGCATGTAAATAAGTTAAAGGTTTTTTTTTACCAAAAGTTAATTGAAACTTATTAAATAATTTGTAAAAGCCTTTATATAAAACTTCTAAAAAGCTTTTCAATAATACCTAAGATTCTAATCTCCTAAATACGTCCACAAATATACGAATTTAGACACAAATTTAGGGGTGGACTAGATTTGTTTCCGTCACCCGGTATTTTGATAAATACAAGAAAGGCATAGACAAATAATCTTATTGGCACAATGAGATATAAGTCCATGAGTTACTCGTTCTATTGCTAATTGAATTTAGGATGAAATTCGGTGGACTGATATATGTGACCCATGAGATCGTGTGCCTTTCACGTCGTTTAGTCCTGAGACGGAGATAAGAAAAGTAAAGAAGGTTTCAGAGCAGGTCCGATCCAAATCCGTATTCCTAACTTCGGAATTAGCTAAAAAAAAAAATGAAACATGAATTTTGTCGAAAAATTGTGGGCGATCTATAAAGAGATTAAGATGCTCAATTTGTGTCAAATGTTAGCTAGTTTAGGCAGTTAACGCTCGAGGGAAAGTGTTGAGATGTAAAGTAAGAAAATGTATCATACATCAATAACTCAAGCTATTGTGAACCAAATATATAAGTCCATAAGTCATTCATTCTATTGTCAATTGATTTTATGATGAAACGACATGTACTTATGTGTGTGGCTCATCGGATGTGTGCATGTCCTCCACATCGTTTGGTCCGAAACAAAGATAAGAGAAGTTAACAACGGATAAATATTTTGAAATTATAAATACATCTAGTCTACCCAAACTTCGAAATCTAGATTCGTCTCCAAATGAGTTTCAATCGAGTTTAAAGGGAACTCGAAAAGATAGCTCGTCTCATATAACTAACCCTATCAATAATCCAATGCTCAATTACAAACCATGAACCACATAACGCCGTTGGATTTCACATAAGTATTACTTTCATATGTACATTGTCAGATTCTTTCATCACAAAGGCAAAACCATAAACATAGGACAATTCAAATTAAGCAAAGGCAAAAAAAAGCTAACAACTTTATACAAATTAACTCGATCACTACAAATCAAACACAACTCTAATCACCATACACTCATTCTCCTGTACATCTCTACACATAATTCGAATTAGCAATCAACTGCATTACATGAACTTGAGCTTTAAGACACATAATATAACTCATCGCTTCTTCAATCAATCTACACTCCTCCATTATCCCTTCTCCTCCAGGTATCAGCTTCCTCAGAACCTCCTTCCTCTTCTCCACCATCCTCCTCGCCACCATTCTCGCCGACTTCGATCTCGGCTTCTTCGTCTTCCTCGTCGCTCTCCTCGTCCTCGACGTCGAACCGGAATACAGAAAAACAACCGGTTTTGGTTTTCTTCCTATGATATGCTCCACCACCTGGGTATTACTAGGGTTTGATGTAACAACGTTGGAAATCAATGCTTTGCTCCAGAAGCTTCTGGATCTTGAAGAAGCCGCCATTGCCACGTCAGCTGTCATTTTTATCAAGCTTTTCTTCTCGAAAATGTCGTTCTTTGAGTTACTGATATTGCAGAATCGCATTCCCAGTATCCATTTTCTCAACAGCTCTTTCTTCATCGCTGATTTCATTAATTGTTCTGAGGATTTAAGCAAAACCCAGATGAGAAATCAGAAAAGATTTAAGATTTAGCTGAAAGAGATGATTAAGATGAAGAAATTTAACCTTGACGAAGAAGATGAATGAGTTCGGGATTTTGGATTGTGAAGAAGGTGTCGATCTTATAAGGATGGATATGGTGAGAGAGAGAGAGTGATGACGTGGAGGAGAGAGAAGGGACAGAGCACATGCAGTCACATGGGAAAGTGGGACCCATACTTTCCCTGAGACCCAACCTTCTGCCGTTCCTCTAACTATGATCACGTATTTTCCGACATCCTTTTAATTTGTTTTTATTTTTTTGGGAAATTCCGGATGGTACCCTCGTGGTTTGGGGTATTCCGGATTTTGCCCACCAGTTTTTTCAAGTTCGGATGATACCCTTAAGTTTATGTTGTTGTCCGGATTTTGCCCAAATTCATTACACTTTTTTAAATGTCATTAAAAACATACAAAAAAAAAACTAAAATTAAAAAAAAAACTTAAAATAGAAATAATAATTTATTTAATTTAAAAATAAAGTAAAACAGTAACTTAAAAAATATATATATATTATATTAATTTTAAGGGAAATTCCGGATGGTACCCTCGTGGTTTGGGGTATTCCGGATTTTGCCCACCAGTTTTTTCAAGTTCGGATGGTACCCTCAAGTTTATGTTATTTTCCGGATTTTGCCCAAATTCATTACACTTTTTTAAATTCCATTAAAAACATACAAAAGAAAATAAACTAAAATTAAAAAACAACTTAAAATCAAAAGAATAATTAATTTATTTTAAAAATAAAG
>BSUD01000081.1:60620-72913 GCA_033239045.1 Fagopyrum esculentum | reverse complement strand
TAAAACCGTTAAATTGAAATAACTAAGGAAAGGATACTGGGATGGGTCATTAGTAATCACTAATGACTGCTCGCGTGATTTGGATTAAAATAATAGGAATTACTAGAATTTCTGTAAAACATTAAGGAGTTCTGTCTAAGGCCTTTTAGATAGGAATAAAAAAAGCGTTTTTTACATCAATCCAAAGTACAGAAAGGGTTTCTAATAAGAAAAAGGTCCGTTGAGCGCCTCACGGCTATGTCATAATAGATCCGAACACTTGCCTTAAGATCGACTTCCCGATCATACTTGTTCTAGTGAATAACTACAGAAACTAGAGAGATGGGAAATAGAAGAAAACGAAACGAATTTAAAATATCTCTCAGAGGTTCATTAATTACTTGACGCTTGGCAGGTCTCTTTGTATGTCGTGGCCGGAAAGAGGAGGACTCAATGATTATTCGTTCGCCGGAACCAGAAGTAAAAATTTTGGTAGATAGGGACCCCATAAAAACCTCATTTGAGGAAGTTTGGTTTTAACCCCGGAATCGGAACCGAAGTGGAAACTAATCTAGTCTATACGACTACCCTTATTCATGAAAGTTTTTGGATTCATTTCTTGTGTTTTGAAGTATTGGAGTAAAATTTGATTAATTTTGATACCCTATAATAAACAAAATGTGGGAAAGCATGTGCATTTTGTATGAAACCACAAAGAATAATTCCATAAAATTTCATTAATAAGGATATACATATAAGGATATACATATGGACTAAATTCGTTTTCATTCTGTTTCCGTTTTCGGAGTTGGAACCAAACGGTCCCTTAATAGGAGTATTAAGGCCCGTTTATTTCCAACCCCAAAAACGGAAACGGAAACGAAATGGAAACGAATTTAATCCATATCTATATCCTTATTCATGAAAATGTATGAAATCATTCCTTGTAGTTTAAGGCAAAATGCACATGATTCCCCACATTTTGTTACCCTATAGGGCATCAAAAGTAATCAAACTCTACTCCAATTACTTCAAACCACAAGAAATGATTCCAAAAACTTTCATGAACAAGGGTATACGTATGGACTTGATTCGTTTCCATTTCGTTTTCGATGTTGGAGTTAAAACCAAACAGGCCCTTAGGTTACGGTGTGGGTAAAATAGTAGATGGGCATGACTCATGATTAGCTAGGTAGGCATGAATGTATTATCAATTTAAGGTTGAAAATTGCTCCATGGCTCATAATCACACATGGGTTCATAAAGGCATTATAAATCATATTGAAGCAAGGGTAATTTACAATGCAATGAGACAAGAGGGACCCTTTTCACTACTCCATAAGACAAAATCCCGCCTATTTGGTTAATTCATAATAATGTGTGTAAGTGGGTGTCATTATAACAACAAAAAACGTGACAATCATGCAACTCGAGTCAAACTTTCAAGCAAAGATAACAAGCAAAGTACCTAGTAGTTATCATGTATATGTTTCTTATATTTTTAGACTTTCAAAATAAATCTCATACGCTACTAAACGAGTTCGTGAATGATGAAAGTTTTCACATCAATACCAAAAAGGATAACGAGTTTACTATACCGGGTTGGTGGACTCCTCTTTTTTTTACTAAATGGTATTAGGATGAAACCTCACTTGGCTTATATGTTAGCTTTGAGCTCAACGTGGATATGCGTTCGGACGTGCAACAAAACCCACGTTTCACGTTATATTTGATCCACCAGAATTCCACATACATGCATATGCGAGTGTGAGATGGGGTCAAGTTTTGCACATGACCAGCGAAAATGTTGTCTCGCTAATTCTTATTTCATAATAGTTAACTCGACTACTTATTTATTTGTTTCGTAAAAGGGAATGATTTTGATGCACAAGAGAAAGTTGGTGGTGGTTTGAGAGGCTGGTAAAATAGCTTACATAATGACGGTAAAGAAACACATCAACAACGACATAAGAAGAAAATCAGGTTTATGAGCGAAGGTATTAGAGGAGATAAAAAACTCAACGCAAAAAATTTGAAGAAAAAAAATCTGAATACAATGTTGGTGAGGGACGAGTCAAACACTATAAGAGTAACACATATATGTGATGAAATCGAAAAACACTTCTGGCGTATAAAACCCTCGAGAATCATCTATCTACCCTTATTTCTATATTCTTTCTAAATTTATTTATATACTTTACAAATTAAGGCTCTTCCTTTTAGTTTTGAACAAGGAAAGTGACCTTACATTTTGAAAAACATGGATCAGAATTAGGCAAAGAGAAGACATCAATCAAAGCAAAGAGGAAAAGAGCTTTCACTGTCGCCACAATAACATGAAGAAGAGCAACCTTTTTCCAAAAGCAATTGCTTGATATGTTACTGAAAATCCAAGAGATGTCAGAAATGATGACTACCCTTATTGTGTATCATTATTATTTATTTTTACAAAGGATTATCAAGCATTAATTAACAAAATTGATAATTAATCATATCCAATTATCATATGATATATGCCTATCTATCTAGCTTAGCTAGCTCCATTAATACAAAGGAGTTTCATGTCAAAAATTTTACTTTAACTTGATTTTTATTTCACCAACTTAGTTTACCTAAGACCCACATTCCAAATTTGTACATCTTGTATGATACATGACATTTCCTATGAATAGATCATATTCCAAATTTGTACAAGTTGTAGATTGAATCTATGTTTCATACTTGCATGATATAAGGACGATATACTAACCTCTTGTTATCGGCTTGTTTCCGTATTGGACTTTTACTGTCACATGATGTGTTTTGATACATACATGTGAAACCCTTTATCCCACCAAAACTTTGTATCGTATTAGACCGATGCGATCTATTGAGCATGTAGATTGAATCATGGTTTTCCAATTCAGTTGATCCGATCGATTTTAAGACGTGCATGGCATCAAGTGTCAACGTATATAAAGACAATGAACAATGGTTTTTACATCTCAATAGATATGACCGACTTTAAGACGCACACGTCGTCAAGTATCAACGTATATAAAGTCAGCTGGATTACTCATTATGTTGTCAATATATTTCAAGATTAAATCTCAAAGGATTTATGTGGTGAACTTGTTTAAGACAATATATTCTCACATATAAAGTTGTGTGACACCGACCCTACTTTATAAGGTTGGTGGACTCTATTGTCAATTGATTTTAAAAGATAGAATCTCACTAGACTGTGTTGACTTGAGTCAAAAAACATGTACACTCGTACAGAAGTACAAAACATGATTATCTTGTATAATAGTTTCTCAAGTTCGGATAAGGTTGATAGACCTTATTATCAATTGATTTTATGATAAAATCTCACTAGACTTCTTTATTGACTAAGTCTAATACGCATATACACTCATGTATATACAATCCTTGCTCTACGGTCTGTCTGTATCGGACCTAGTTTCTCAAGTTAATATGATGACTTGTCTTTTCCATAGCTTATAAAGGAAGGTGAAAAGAAAGAGAAAGATGAATGAGGCCAAATCTCCTACATAAAAAGCTTTATACCATGCCATCTTTACTTTTACTTAGCTTTTTTTTGGGTGTCGAAAGGGGAATCCTGAAGAATTAGTATGTAACATAAAGTAACACATAGAACAAGGCAGAAGACAAAAACTACTTTTATATCCACTAGTAACACATTACGTGCACATATAATAATGTGTAATATGAACAATAAGGTAAAATGTAATCAAGTAGACTTTATCTACAAGCATATTCACCTTTCCCTAAAGTTAAATTTATAAAGCTTCGTTGATTCTTTTGGATACTTGATGTTAAAGAAAAGTGTACATATACATCACACGCCTTAACTTTATGAACTATGATGTTAATCAATGCACTAATAAAGTGCTAATTCATATCATTACTCAATTAAACAAGAACAACCGTGAAATTTTTCAACATTATTGCTATGAATAAGCAAGCAACAATTAGCCTTTAGAATTTCTGGGATGACCTTTCTTTGTTGAAGATGTTTTTCGAGTGTCGCCTAAACGATTGTCTTGGAAAATGCCGTAGTCACATGCCCCTGTTGATCGTATTGATCGTGGATGTGTTTGAGGTCTCCGAAGATCCTCCATCTAGGTGGGGGCAACGTCGTGGGATCCACATCTCCTCAGGAGTTATGTCATTCCCTAAAAAAGGTTTCTACTATCCTGCTTCCCGGCGGCGAGACACCACGCTAGTTCATCTAGCCCGTGTCCTCTCCATGTTTTGTCAGCCTCGAGTGTTCCGCGTCTTCTCCCAAGTTGTCGTTGTTCCGACTTTTTGGATCTTTCTCACATTTTCGGTTTTTGCTTGTGGTGATTGTGTTGTTTCCCTTTTGGTTTTTTTCTATTTGCATGACGGTTTGTCTGTTTGCCGGTTGTCGGCCTCTCGATACACCAATTATCTTTGGTGTAATCGAGACTCTTACCTTCTTGATCAACAAAAAGAAATGTAAGGAAAGAGGCAAGGTTGATATTACACGATTGCATGCGTCTCGTGAGACGCACGAGTTTTGTATAACTGTTATAAAATGTGTAACTTTTTAATTGACTGTGCATATTTGTATGATTGCCCTAATTGGCACGGTGAAAAGAGGGGAACCAAGCAGTAAAAAAGGCGAGTTAAAAAAGTAAATTTTGATGGGAAAGGTTTCGAAGAGAGCGTTAAAGAAGGGCGTGCATTTGGCAATCCTCCTCTTCTAATCATCATTATCTTTTTTCATTCCCCTTTCTCTCCTTTTTAAGATATACTCCGTACAGTAAACAAAAAAGATAATTAATTTTTATTTATTCTGAGAGATTATTTTTTAGATATTTATCATTTATCAATATGTATTTTTAAAAAATATTTTTACTATACTTGACTTGACTTTTTTTATGAAAATAAATATATGCATTAGTTCGTTAAAGTATGTTTTTATTGTTTTAAAATAATTATATTTTTATATAAAAAATAAATTAAAGTATTTACGACAAAAGAGTGATATATATGTATAAACCAAGAATACTACAAAATCTATTTATAATTGAATAATATTAATTTTCAAAAACGATTAAAAAAGTGAATTATTTCTAAAAAGAAGACCAGAAAGAATGAATAAAAACAGAAGATGACAGCCTTTGAAGAACCCCAAGTGGTGGCAGGAATCAAACTTGACAATGAATGCAAAAAGTTGTTTAAAGGTTCATTTTTCAGAAATATTGAAAAAAAGGGGAAAATAAATAATAAAGGTAAAAAGGAGTAAGTATGAAAAGGTGGATACCCCATGCGATTCCCTTTACAGGGGTTACGTGGCATTACCGCATAAATCACGAAAATAAAAAAAAGAAATTCATATATAAGTGGCGCGTGCAGTTTGGCGGGAGACGGGCGCGTGAGGGTTCCTGCTAGTTGTATCACCTTAGCGATGCTATATGTACCCGTTCTACGCCTACGCATTGCGTAGACGTAGTGAGTTTTCCTTAATTTTTTTGAACCAAATGTATGTTATGAACTACTACACATACGCTCTACGACTACGTATGGTGTGTTGAAGATAATAAGGTCCCACATCGAAAGATGGGGACACTCCGAGCCTAGTATATAAGGTCGGTGAGCTACTCCTCTAATTGTCATTTGGTTTTAGGATGGAACCTCGCCGGATTTATGTGCTGATCTGCGCATGTGCGCTCGTATGCACACTACCCCGCTCTACTGGTCTGTCTATATCGGACTTTTGATATGGTATCAGAGCGGTTAGCCTCAATTCGGCTCACGATCCTAAGTTGTGGACAAGTGCAACTCCGTCTATACCCTCTAGTTGCACTTGCGGGGGCGTGTTGGAGATAATAAGGTCCCACATCGAAAGATGGAAACATCATCGGGTTTATGTGTTGGGCTTGAGCCTAATGCGCATGTGCACTCGGATGCACACGACCGCGCTCAATCGGTCCGTCTGTATCGGACTTTGACATGGTGTATGCGAAGTATGGTTACACTTCCGCAAAGAGTAGTCGTAGTCACTTTCCTTTACTTTTGAACGAAATGAGGTTGTTGCTACGACTACGCATTGCGTACGCGTAGTCAGAGTACGAATAACATATTTCAGGTGATACGAATAGCAATTTCGGCGTGTGAGTGTGGGAGATGACAAGAATAAGGATAGTCAATCGATGGATAGAATGAAATGATGAATAATTAATACTTTGCATTAAGTACTTTGTTAATTATGCTTCTCTCTCCTAATTATAAGCTTTTAGGTTTGTCATTTGACAAGAAGACACGCATAATAGAATTATGGAAATACTACAAAAATAGTAAAATAATAATATAAAAATGACAGCAAAATGAGGGGAGGATATTTGCTGCACAAATTCTTGCACTCAAAAGTGCTTTCTCGATGGGATTGAAATTCCAAACATCTCCCTCACCCACTCCAATTACCATACAATTTCAATTTCTTTTTCCTTATAAATGATTATAGCTTCTTTTAAAAATACTAAATTTATTGGAGAGTCTAAATAAATAGTTATTTGAAAAAATTTGGTTAAATAGATTTTTTTTGTTTTTAATTTCTATTAGGTTTGTGTACTCCAATTTTTACCAGTTTTATTAAATTGAAGTTAAAAGGTAAGATATTTGATTGAGGATACATTTACTAAACTTATTTATATAATGAACCTAGTTAATGGAGAGAAATCTCAAAAACACTTACCTAGAGTAAAAAAAAGGTGATGAATTGAAAGAAGTTTCTCTGCATAGAAACTAAATCTGACACATATTTTGGATTCTAACAATAGAGTAAAAAAAATTAATAAAGAACCTAAAATTGAATTTCTGGACTACATATGCTCTTAGTTGATTTGGCAACTAAACTTTATGGGTTATATTTATAATATATAGCTCGTTAAATCACCGTAATTTCTGTAAGTTTTTTCCTATATAATCGGACGTTATAAGGTTTGTTTAAACTACATAAACTTGTATTTGGATTGATAATTATGGTCAAGTGAAGACTAATCAATAATTTGAGGTTGGATGTTTTTTTTACCGAATGAATACCTAAACAAGTTTGAATGTAAGGAATTGATGAATGGTAAATTTTAGGCAATTCATTAGAAAGAGTAGTAGTAGACAATAGTCTTGATTGAAGTAGGTGGAAATTGAATTCAAAATTGTAATAATGGGACTAGGGCCATGGCATCTGAAAAAGTTGTGTTTGTTTTATTTATATCTTTATTACTGCAAGTACAATTATTTGAGGAGAAAAGGCCTTTTTATCTTTTCTTTAAGAATAAATCCTTGTTGGAATTTTGGGAGATGCCTATAGAGATAGCCTATTGTGGATTATTAGGGTATTTGTGTGCCTAACTAGGCATTCATTGTTTAGGGTCAAATACTCAAACACCTTTACATGTGCATTTAACATTGAATTTTGGTTTATGGGATTGATTTTATTTTATTTTTTAAAAAGAGTAATTAAAAGGTAACAGTCTCCAGAGACATGTCGCTCCTAGGCATCCAAATGGATGAGGTCTGCAACATATTTCGGTAGAACATCGTCACAAACCGCTGATGCAAAGCCATGCAACGCAAGTTAATATACTACGGTGTTGAAATCCCATAAATAGTGTTGAGAACAAAGCTGATTAAAATTGGAGATCTAGAAGGAGACGTCCGAGAAGATCAAAATGGATCCGAAGAGAATAAGAGTGAAGTCGGAGAAGGACTAACAACACGAAAACGTAAAGCATCTCACAAAGATGAAGCGGGAATGAGCGAGTCAAGCACTATCAGAATAATGCCGCCAAATGCATGTACAACATGAACACAAACTCCTAGGAAGTAAGACGGGAATTTGGGAAAGAGCCTCCCATCAAAAGAAACCGTCATGAAAGCACACCACCACAACCGCAATCCAGACACGACTCTATACCTACCCAAACAAATCCTATATCGCCCAATGGATTAGAACGGAAATATGACTACAATAAGTTCAACGAGTCAATAGAAGTGAGATACAAATGTCATACAAGTGTACATAAACGGCAAGTCTTAATCAAACACATTATCATATTAAATTTATAAGAATAAACTTTTTAAAACTAATATTCAGTTAGAAAAATAATATATTAATATTATATAGTTTATATATAATAAATTACAAATATATTTTTCTAAAACTTAATATTAAACAAATAAATATTTTTAAATAATTTTATGCATATAGACCTCATCCCTTAAAACCATAAAATTTATTAAAAAATATAATTTAATCAACTACTAATTTAACTATTAATAAACTTTAAATTAAATTAACGGATCTTGAAATGAGATTTGCATCTTTCCTTTTTGCGTTGAATTCTCCTACTCAACTGCTTTTTTATCCTTACTTTCCTTTTTGAAGTGTCTTTGCAGCTTTTACTTTGTAAGACTTGAAATCCAAAATTCCCAAAACAACAAACAAACTTTTAAAAAGAAATAAAATAAACAGAATATAATGAAATGACTTTTATTTTTATCTCTTTTTATGGTTCAGCTTTTCTCAGATGAAGCTTGCAAACCCACTTTTACTGCTTCTCTTCTTCCATTGCTTTTTGCTTCAAATTCATGGCGGCCATCTCTTGTCTCCTCTCCATTTGAATCTCCGATTTATACAGTTTCAGATGATTCAAACAAGCTTCTGAAACAACCAATTTTCACTTGAATTGATTCATTGGAGTTCAATTTTGAATCTGAATTCCGATCTTGGATTTGGCCATGAGAGCCTGTTTGAGTACAATCCAGCAAACGCTCACGCCGGAGGCGGCGAGTGTACTTAATCACTCTATCGCTGAAGCTGGACGGCGTAATCACGGTCATACTACTCCTCTTCATGTTGCTTCTGTTCTTCTCTCGTCTTCTAGTGGATTACTTCGGCAGGCTTGTATTCGTTCTCATCCAAACTCTTCACATCCTCTCCAATGTAGAGCTCTTGAGCTCTGCTTTTCTGTCGCTCTTGATCGCCTTCCGACTACTACAACAACAACCTCTGTTGATCCTGATTCCTCGCCGGCATCTGATGAACCGCCTATCTCGAACGCTTTAATGGCGGCGCTTAAGCGAGCTCAGGCTCATCAGCGTAGAGGATGCCCTGAGCAACAACAACAGCCATTGTTGGCTGTTAAGGTTGAGCTTGAGCAGTTTATTGTTTCTATTCTTGACGATCCTAGCGTCAGCCGTGTTATGAGAGAAGCCAGCTTCTCTAGTCCCGCTGTTAAATCCATCATTGAACACTCTTTAATGACTTCTTCTTCGCATAATCCGAATTCTATACCTTCTCCGGTGGTTCCAAAGATCGGATTAGGGTTCGGAGCGATGAGCCGGAACTTGTACTTGAACCCCCGGCTTCAATCCCAACCTGGACTGATCCCCAATCCAGGAGATGATGTCAGAAAAGTAATTGAAATTCTGTCGAGAACGAGGAAGAAGAATCCGGTTCTTGTTGGGGAATCGGAACCAGAAATTGTGATGAAAGAGGTTCTAAGGAGGATTGAAAACAAGGAATTGGGAGAAATTGGTCCATTGAGAAACGTAGAGGTGATTTCAGTGGAGAAGGAGCCTAATAGATTGAGGGAATTGGGTGTTTTGATTCAGAGGAGGAGGATGACCATGAATTCGAGTGTCGGTTTGATTCTTGATTTGGGTGATTTGAAATGGTTAGTTGATCAGCAGCCTCCAAGCTTGGGGTTAGGACACCAAGGTGTTTCGGAGGCTGCCAAGGAAGCTGTCTCGGAAATAGGGAAGATAATTGGAAGATACAGAGGAGATGATGGAAATGGTGCTAGCCTTTGGGTGATCGGAACTGCTACTTGTGAGACTTATTTGAGATGTCAGGTTTATCATCCTTCTATGGAGATTGAATGGGATCTTCAGGCTGTTTCAATTGCCGCCAAAGCTCCTCTTCACGCCAAGTTTCCTAGGTACATTTACATGGATCCATTTATCATTTTGTTAGTTATGTTTAAATTGTTTCAATTCTCAAGCTGTGAATTGTGATGGATATCCATGAATTGATCGATGCTAAGATTTATATATTGTTGATTAGGCTTGCCATGAATGGAATCCTTGGTGGTTCAGTGGAGCCATATAGCTCCTTTAAGAGTTTACCCATAATCATGCACCCTATGCCTAGGAGTGAGACAAGTTTTTCTCAGAACATTGATCCATCTAGAAGGCTAAGTTGTTGCCCTTCATGTTTGGAGAACTATGAGCACGAGGTTTCGAAACTCTCGGCAGGACAATCGGACAAGCCTGCTTTCGAGGTTCAGTTAGAAACGACACAAAACCAGTTGCCACAATGGCTGCAAAATGCCAGGGCTCATAACAAAGACGAGGTATGATTCTAGTTAGTTCTTACAGTTGATGCTTATACAATACAATGTTCTTAAAAAATTTCTACATACAATGCAGCAGAATAAGGATCAAGATTCAACCCTCAAGCAAAAATCTCAAGAGTTGATGAAGAAATGGAGGGAGAGATGTATGCTTCTTCACCCCAGCTTTCACCAGAATGGAAGCCTTGACAGAATCAATCCGAAACCACACTCCCTCACAAGCTTGTACGCGAACCCAAATTTGCTTAGACACCAACCATTTCAGCCTACGGGCCTTGGAGACGACCTGCGTCTGAACACGAGTTCAGTCTCAATCCAGACAGTAGATATTTTCCGAACCCCGCCTGGAAGCCCGGTCAGGACAGATCTCGTTCTTTGTCATACAAAAACAACACCAGAATCCACAACCAAAGTCGGTGAACTGCAGAATGATACACCATTAGATGCAGATTCATTCAAAAAACTTCTGAAGGGTCTCATAGAGAAAGTTTGGTGGCAGAGAGACGCTGTGTCTTCTGTGACAACGACTATTACTCGATGCAAGCTAGGCAATGGAAGAGGACGGGCTAATGGAGCAAAAGGCGATATCTGGATGTTGTTTTCTGGGCCTGATAGAACAGGTAAGAAGAAGATGGTGTTTGCTCTATCTGAGTTGGTATGTGGTGTTGATCCCGTTATAATATGTCTCGGTTCAAGGCGAGAAAATGAAGATTCAGATTCGAACTTCCGTGGGAAGACAGTGCTTGATCGCATTGCAGAGGCGGTCAAGAGAAACCCTTTCTCGGTCATAATGCTTCAAGACATTGATGAGGCGGATATGTTTGTCCGTGGAAGCATTAAACGCGCACTTGAGAAGGGTCGGTTTACGGATTCACACGGAAGAGAAATCAGCCTAGGAAGCATCATCTTCGTTCTTACCACGAACAACGGTCATGATCTCGATGAGGAGAAGCTTGCATTAGGAGTAACCGGTGGATGGCAATTAAAGCTATCAGTAGGCAATCAAAGAGGTAGAAAAAGAAATCTTGAATTGGAAAATGAAGATGAAGAAAGAGCTTCAAAGCAAAGGAAAGAGATGGGGCTATCACTCTCATTTGATCTCAATGAAACCGCGGATGTTGAGGAAGACATTGTCGACGGCTCCCACAATTCGAGTGATGTGACAGTGGAATACGAGGAAGAGAAGACTGAGTTTCGTGTTTTGGTAGACGAGGTGATCATGTTCAAGCCCGTGGACTTCAGTCTATTGAAGAAGAATGTCGAGGATACGATCAAATCTCGATTCCGAGCCGTTCTCGGGGAAAAGATGTCTATTAGTATAGGAAACGAGGCACTTGATAAGATCCTTGGTGGAGCTTGGTTAGGCAAAATAGGGTTAGAATCATGGGTTGAGCAAGTCTTGACCCCAACCATCCACCAAATCAAGACGAGCTTGACAATTCTTCCACCCGATGAACACGCGGTTGCACGGCTCGAGCTCGACGATAAGTCGGAAACTCGAGATGATGGTGATTGGCTACCAAATAGTGTAGGGTTGTCTGTGTCGGCTGGAGGTGGTTGAGTGAAAATGAAACTTACCAAAAATGTGTAAATATAGAAGAAGCAAAATACCAAGTTAGTCATGGATGTGAGGCATAATGCATTAATCAACAATGCATTCTTAGTTGGCTTTTGTCAATGGTTAATTGTAGAAAGACAAAAATGCAAAAGAAGTGGGGAATGGGTAATGAATTTGTTGTGAAAGAGAGAGATCCAAAGAACAAAAGAACACAAGAAATGTTAGACCAATTAAGTTGGAGGCTTTGTCTCTTATTGGTATAATGATAATAATAGTAATTTGTGCTTCCAACAAATCTAAAATTGAGTGTGATGTATCAAACAACTCTTAGACCACCATTGTGGGACTTTGAAAACAACACTAAAAAGAGG